>PISX010004215.1:0-125152 GCA_004024625.1 Mellivora capensis
GAAGCAAGGGCAAAAATGAACTATTGGGATTTCATCAAGATCAAAAGCTTTTGCACAGCAAAGGAAACAGTCAACAAAACCAAAAGACAACTGACAGAATGGGAGAAGATATTTGCAAATGACATATCAGATAAAGGGCTAGTGTCCAAAATCTATAAAGAACTTATCAAACTCAACACCCAAAGAACAAATAACCCAAATCAAGAAATGGGCAGAGGACATGAACAGACATTTCTGCAAAGAAGATATCCAGATGGCCAACAGACACATGAAAAAGTGCTCCACATCACTCGGCATCAGGGAAATACAAATCAAAACCACAATGAGATATCACCTCACACCAGTCAGAATGGCTAAAATTAACAAGTCAGGAAATGACAGATGCTGGCGAGGGTGCGGAGAAAGGGGAACCCTCCTACACTGTTGGTAGGAATGCAAGCTGGTGCAACCGCTCTGGAAAACAGCATGGAGATTCCTCAAAAAGTTGAAAATAGAACTACCCTATGACCCAGCAATTACACTACTGGGTATTTACCCTAAAGATACAAACGTAGTGATCCGAAGGGGTACATGCACTCGAATGTTTATAGCAGCAATGTCTACAATAGCCAAACTATGGAAAGAACCTAGATGTCCATCAACAGATGAATGGATAAAAAAGATGTGGTATATATACACAATGGAATACGGCAGCCATCAAAAGAAATGAAATCTTGCCATTTGCAACGACGTGGATGGAACTAGAGGGTATCATGCTTAGTGAAATAAGTCAGTTGGAGAAAGACAACTATCATATGATCTCCCTGATATGAGGAAGTGGAGATGCAACATGGGGGGTTGGGGGGGGTAGGAAAAGAAGAAAAGAAACAAGATGGGATCAGGAGGGAGACAAACCATAAGGGACTCTTTTTTTTTTTTAAATTTATTTATTTGTCAGAGAGAGAGGGAGAGAGAGAGCCAGAGATCAAGCACAGGCAGACAGAGTGGCAGGCAGAGGCAGAGGGAGAAGCAGGCTCCCTGCCGAGCAAGGAGCCTGATGTGGGACTCGATCCCAGGACGCTGGGATCATGACCTGAGCTGAAGACAGCCGCTTAACCAACTGAGCCACCCAGGCGTCCCCCATAAGTGACTCTTAATCTCACAAAACAAACTGAGGGGGGCACCTGGGTGGCTCAGTGGGTTAAGGCCTCTGCCTTCGACCCAGGTCATGATCCCAGGGTTCTGGGATCGAGCCCCGCATCAGGCTCTTTGCTCAGTGGGGAGACTGCTTCCCTTCCTCTCTCTCTGCCTGCCTCTCTCCCTACTTGTGATCTCTGTCTGTCCAATAAATAAAGAAAATCTTTAAAAAAAAACTGAGGGGTGCTGGGGGTCGGGGGGTCGGGAAAGGGGGGTGGGGTAATGGACATTGGGGAGGGTATGTGCTATGGTTAGTGCTGTGAAGTGTGTAAACCTGGCGATTCACAGACATGTACCCCTGGGGATAAAAATGCATTATATGTTTATAAAAAATTTAAAAAATTTAAAAAGAAGAAGATATGGTATATGGAACAGAATATTACTCAACTGTAAAAAGAAAAGAAAAGAAAGGAAGAGAAAAGAAATCTTGACATTTGCGACAACATGATGGAACTACAGTGGAAACTATGGAACTATGGTGAAATTAATCAGACAGAAAAAGACAAATACCACGTGATTTTCCTTATATGTGGAATCTAAAAACAAAACGAACAAACAAAATAGAAACACACTCATAGATACAGAGAACAAACTGGTGGTTGCCAAAGGGTAGGGAAGAGGAGAGAAATAGATGAAAGAGATTAAGAAGTACAAACTTCCAGTTAAAATAAACTTCCAGTTAAAATAAACAAGTCAGAGGAATGTAATATACAGCCCAGAGAATACAGTCAATAATATTGTAATAACTATGGTGACAGAGGGTAACTAGACCTACTATGGTGATTGTTTCATAATATATAAAAATATTGAATCACTATCTTATACACCTTAAACTAATATAATGCTGTATGTCAGTTATAATTCAGTTAAAAACATTAAAACTAAATTATCTAAAAATAAATATAATGGAGTATGTGCAAGGCCTACAGTAAATGCTATAAAATTGAAAAATTGAAGGCATAAATAAATGGAGAGATATGTCGTATTTATGGATTGGAAGACTCTGTATTGTTAGCCCGTCCATTCTCCCCAAAGTGAATCTATAGATTCAACACAATAATAATCCCAGCCAGATTTTTAAAATATCAGTTGACAAGATAATTCTAAAATATATATGGAAAGGCTTAGAGTAGCCCTGACAATCTTGAAGAAAAAGGAGGAACACTTAACCACTTTATTTCAAGACTTATTCTAAAGCTATTAAGTCAGTGTGGTAAAGACCTAAGGATAAACCAATGTATTGAAGGAATAAACCATATAGCAATGAATATGCCCTGGTAGCAAACAAACAGAACCAATATTGGCTACAGAGTTGTGCAGCATCCTGTAGGTACCCTGCACTGCCTGGTGAAAACTCTTTTTCATTGCTGAGTTTTGAGGAGGCCCAGAGTGGCCAGTGTGGAGCTAAGCTGGACAGAGTTGGGAGTCAGGGAGCCCTGGACTGCCTGCCTGAGAGCTGCAGGGTCTCCAAGGAGACCAGCTGGGGTGGAGTGAACATGGCCAGGGAAGTTGGGGAGAGGCAAGAGTAGACTTGCCTGATAGAACACATAAAAATCCAGGACACAGGACACCTGGCTGGCTCAGTCAGTAGAGCATGTGACTCTTAATCTTGGGGTTGTAAATTGGAGCCCCATGTTGGGTGTAGAGATTACTTAAAAAAATAAACTCTTAAAAAAATACAGGACAGGCGCGCCTGGGTGGCTCAGTGGGTCAAAGCCTCTGCCTTCAGCTCAGGTCATGATCTCAGGGTCCTGGGATGGAGCCCCGCATCAGGCTCTCTGCTCAGCAGGGAGCCTGCTTCCCCCCTCCCTCTCTTCCTGCCTCTCTGCCTACTTGTGGTCTCTGTCAAATAAATAAACAAAATCTTTAAAAAAAATACAGGACACCTCATAAAATTTGAAATTCAGATAATTAGTGTAAGTATGTACCATAAAATATTTGGGACATCTTTCTACTAAAAATTATCTGCTGTTTACCAGAAATTCAAACTTAAATTTGCAGCCTATATTTTACTTGGTAACCTCAGGCAGGGGGCAGTGGATTGGACTCAGGAAAAAAGGGCCAGGATATGCGAGGCAAAGGAAGAGGGGAACTGGAGAGTTAGCTTGGAGACAGTTGGAAGCTGGAGGAAAGCAAAGGGAAAGAGATGGGGGATGTAGGAAGAGTGACGGAATCTATGATGGGAGAGAGGTTGAAGGGCAGAGAAAGAGCAGGAAATGGAGATCCTTGGAAAAGGCAGAGAAGTTTGGAATATAGAGGGATATTGGCATATTCAGAAGATTGTGTATAGAAATGGAGGGATCCAGGGGTCCAGGGAGACTCTTCTGAGTGCTCTTGCTGGCATTCACCTGAGCTCTTCAGGTACCTCCCCACACCACTGCAGACTGTGAGTGGGTGTACACACTGATATGGCCATAACATGGCCAAGTCCCCCCTGAATTTCAGCCATACCTTCTTTAAAATGAGAACCATGATCCCACCCCTCATCCTGACCCATTCCTGGAGATCCCACTCTCCTTAGTTCTCAGAAACCTGGAAGGTCAAAGAGGGCAGGGCTCCCACAGTGCAGCAACTCCTGCTCTTCTCCTACAGCTGAAGGGAACAAAAGAACTCAGGGAAGAGGAAGGTTTGTCTTAAGGACACACAGTAAAGGCAGGGTAGAGCCTGGTCTCTTGCCCCATACCTAATCACCTTCCAACAACTCCTTCCACTTTGATTGCCTACCCCTGACCTCAAACACCCCTTTAGATGACCCTAAAATTTGTTCTTTTCTAATCCCCAAGTCCTGCTACTCCTGTCTGCGGATCTCTTCCTAGAAGCTTTCTGATTGTCTTCCACTTTGAAGCAATGAACCAATAAGCCAATCCTCTTCCCACACCTGCCTCATCTGTATGTAACTTTCCACAGTCACCATGTACAGTTGTTTATGCTGGACACTGCACAAGAGCACTAGACCTAAGGATGGGCCATTCATATCACAGACATCTTTATTATCTTGAAAAAATTGTAAATATTTGTGTATTGTGTTATTCTTTTGCTGACTGCGAAGTAAATTATTTATAATTTATTGCGATTGTGTTCCAGCAGATGGCAGCAAAGTGTCTTGGCCCTACATGGTTGGCAGCTTCCATTCTTCCACCTCAGAGAAATCAGTTTGAAAATCTAAGGACCTTGTATGGTGACACATGTAAACTGGACTTACCATGGTGATCATTTTGCAATATACACAAATATTGAATCATTATGTTTCACACGTGCAACTAATATGATGTATGTCAATTATACCTCAAAAAAAGAATAAAAATGAATAAAAACAAATTTTTATTTTTATTTTTTTAAAGATTTTATTTATTTATTTGACAGACAGAGATTACAAGTAGGCAAGAGAGGCAGGCAGGGAGAGAGAGGAGGAAGCAGGCTCTCCGCGAAGCAGAGAGCCCGATGTGGGGCTCGATCCCAGGACCCTGGGATCATGACCTGAGCCGAAAGCAGAGGCTTTAACCCACTGAGCCACCCAGGCGCCCCATAAAAACAAATTTTTAAAAACACAAAAGAGAAAGAAAGAAAATGGGAGGACCTTATTGATCTCATATTATCCAAAGTAGCCTGTGCTTCTGAACAAGGATTTGCTTTTCACCTGATGTGCAAAGCATCTTAAAAAAAAAAAAAATTCCTTTTCTTTCACCCTGGCTTTGCTGCCAGAACACAGGTGTCATGAAAACCACCAGTAAATTTAAACCAAAAGGGGAAAGGGAAAGATTCATGTCAACACTCTTGTCATTGGACACCTAGATTCAGGCAAGTCGATCACTACTGGCCATCTGATCTACAAATGTGGTAGGATCGACAAAAGAACTATTGAAAATTTTGAAAAGGAGGCTGCTAGAGTGGGAAAGGGCTCCTTCAAATATGCCTGCGTCTTGGATAAACTGAAAGCTGAACACAAAAGCAAACCATTGATATCTCCCTGTGGAAATATGAGACCAGTAATATGTGATCATCATTCATGCCCCAGGACACAGAGAGTTTATCAAAGGCATGATTACAGATCTATCTCAGGCTGACCATGCTGTCCTGATTGTTGCTCTGGTGATGGTGCATTTGAAGCCGGTGTCTCCAAGAATAGGCAGACCTGTGAGTATGCCCTTTTGGCTTACGCACTGGGTGTGAATCAACTAATTATTGTTGTTCACAAAATAGATTCCACTGAGCCACCCTACAGCCAGAAGACATATGAAGAAATCGTTAAGTAAGTCAGTGCCTATATTAAGAAAATTGGCTACAACTCAATACAGTAGCCTTTGTGCCAATTTCTGATTGGAATGGTGACAACGTGCTGAATCCAAGTGGTTCAAGGGATGGAAAGTCACCCGTAAAGATGGCAATGCCAGTGGAACCATGCTGCTTAGAGCTCTGGACTGCATTCTGCCATTGACTTGTCCAACTGACAAGCACTGGTGTCTGCCCCTCCAGGACATCTACAATTGGCGGTATTGATACTGTCCCTGTGGACCAAGTGGAAACTAGTGTTCTTAAACCCAACATGGTGATCACCTTTGCTCCAGTCAATGTTACAAATGCAGTCAAGTGTGTTAAAATGCACTGTGAAGCTTTGAGTGAGGCTCTTTCTGGGAACTATGTGGGCTTCAATGTCAAAAACCTCTGTCAAAGATATTTGTCATGGCTGGGGCACCTGGGTGGCTCAGTGGGTTAAAGCCTCTGCCTTTGGCTCAGGTCATGATCTCAGGGTCCTGAGATCAAGCCCCGAATCGGGCTCTCTGCTGGGTGGGGAGCCTGCTTCTCTTCCTCTCTCTCTGCCTCCTCTCTGCCTACTTGTGATCGCTGTCTGTCAAATAAATAAATAAATCTTTAAAAAAAAGATATTCATCGTGGCAATGTGGCTGGTGACAGCAAAAATGATCCACCCATTAGAGGAAGCAGCTAATGTCATGGCTCAAGTGATTATCCCGAACCAACCAGGCCCATCAGTGCGGGATATGCACCTGTGCTGGATTGTCACACAGCTCACACTTGCAGGTTTGCTGAGCTGAAGGTGAAGATAGATCGTTGTTCTGGAAAAAAGCTGGAAAATGGTCCTAAGTTCTTGAAGTCTGGTGATGCTGCCATTGTTGATATAGCTCCTGGCAAACCTATGCAGGTTGAGAACTTCCCTGACTATCGTCCTCCGGGTTTTTAACTGTTCATGACAAGGGACAGATGGTTGCTGTGGGTGTCATCAAAGCAGTGGACAAGAAGACAGCTGGAGCTGGTATTCCCAATATTTGCCATCCCCATCTTAACCAGTGGTGGAAGATCAGCCTCTGAACAATTTGTGTCACTTGACCATTCAAGTTCAATAGTAAAAGACTCATTAATGATAACAATAGATAGTAAAGTCTTCAAAAGGAAAGGAGAATGTTTTGTAGGCCATTGGACTGTTTTGTATGACAGTTTAAAGTCATTCATGTTTTTTTTTTAAGATTTATGTATTTATTTTGGGGGAGGGAGGACAGAGGGAAAAGTTGGAGAGAAGGAGATTCCCAACTGAGCCTAGAGCCCATTGAGGGGCTCAATCCCACCACCCTAAGGTCACCATCCCAGTAGAAATAGAGTCAGAAGCTTAATGGACTGAATCATCCAGGCGCCCTTTAATTATTCATTTTTTAAATAAGTACTTTTTTGGGACACCTGAGTGGCTCAGATGGTTAGGTGTCTGCCTTCAGCTCAGGTCATGATCTCAGGGTCCTGGGATCAAGTGCTATGTTGGACTCCTTGCTCTGTGGGGAGACTGCTTTTCCTTCTCCCCTCGCTCATGCTTGTTCTCTCTCACTCTCAGAAAAATAAATAAATAAAAGCTTTAAAAAAAAAGGAGTACTTTTTTTATGAAGGAATTTTTATTTTTTTTTAATATTTTATTTATTTTAGAGAGAGAGAGAGCACAAGTGGGAGGGGTGGAGGAAGAGGGCAAATCCCCTTGCTGAGGGCAGAGCCCGACCCAGAGCTCAATCTCGTGACCCTGAGCTCACGTGAGCTGAAACCAAGAGTCCAAAGCTCAACCAACTGAGCCACCCGAGCATCCCTAAGATCAGTATTTTTTTTTTAAAGATTTTATTTGACAGGCAGAGAGAGAGAGGGAGAGCAGCAGAGGAAGAAGGAGAAGCAGGCTCTGTGCTGAGCAGGGAGCCCAGTGTGGGCCTTGATCTTGGGACTCCAGGATCATAATCTGAACTGAAGGCAGATGCTTAACCAACTGAGCCACCCAGGTGCCCCAGGATCAGTACTTTTTAATGGAAAACAATATGACCAAAAACCTGTCACAGAATTTTGAGACCCATTAAAACAAAAATTTAATGAGAAAAAAAAATCCCTCTTGGTGTCTGCACTTTGGCTACGTTTAATATTTCATATTGCAGTTCATATTTTCTAATTATTTACTGTATAGACTAGAATTATTGAGTTCCAAATTTAAGTCCACACATCCTTTCACTTGGCATGAATCACTATATAATAATTAAAACTCAATTACTCTTAGTAATCCACAAAGAATGTATGTGGGTGGAAATTGAAGAGTATTACTCAATAGTTTGTTAATTATATTATTATACCAGTTGTTCATTATTGCTTTAACAATTTCATCAGTAGAGAAATTATTATTAAAATTTAATGACTTGTCATCTACATATTATTTTAAGATGTTAAGATTCTAGGGTAAAATATTAACCCTATTTGACATCTATCAAGAAGGAAAAATAATCAGGATTGGAAAATAGAAAGCTCACTGCTTTAATAGCTAATAAAACTAATTGGATAATTGAATAAATTTTTGCAAAAAACAAGGTAGCAGGAGAAAAAAAAATTCCACAGGGGTTATTTCAACAGAATGTAGCTAAATACAGAACCATTAATTATTGACATAAATTAACTGTACAGACTAGAATTATTGAGTTCCAAATTTAAGTCCACACATCCTTTCACTTGGCATGAATTACTATATAATAATTAACTCTTAGTAATCCATGAAGGAAAAATTTCAAGAAATAAGTGGAAGAAAGAAGATGAAGAATCCTTTCATTGATATGCTTTTTGCCAATCCGTTGATCTAATTCAGATGTTAGACTCCTAAATTTAAGTTCTTTTTTTTTAAGATTTTATTTATTTATTTGACAGAGAGAGAGAGATCACAAGCAGGCAGAGAGGCAGGCAGAGAGAGAGGGGGAAACAGGCTCCTTGCCAAGCAGAGAGCTTGTACGAGGCTTGATCCCAGGACCCTGAGATCATGATCTGAGCTGAAGGCAGAGGCTTAACCCACTGAGCCACCCAGGGGCCCCAAAATGTCAGTGTTTGAATATTAAACATTTAAAATCTTAAAAATGATTTTCTTCTTTCTTTCTTTCTTTTTTTGGTGGGCAGCAAAGTTTATTGATTGTACAAAGCTCCCAAAAAGGGAGGGGACCCAAGGGGGTTGCCCCCAAATTATCCACTTTAAATAAGAAATTTTTTAAAAAGATTTTATTTATTTATTTGACAGACAGAGATCACAAGTAGGCAGAGAGAGAGGAGGAAGCAGGCTCTCCACGGAGCAGAGAGCCCGATGCGGGACTCGATTCCGGGACTCTGGGATCATGACCTGAGCCGAAGGCAGAGGCTTTAACCCACTGAGCCTCCCAGGCACCCCTAAATAAGAAATTTTAACTTTTTTTTTTTTTAAGTAGGATCCACACTCCACATGGACGCCAACAAAGGGCTTGAACTCAGGAACCTGAGATCAAGATCTGATGTAAGCCTAACGACTGAGCCACCCAGGCACCCCCGAGAAATTTTATCTTTTGAAAAACATAGTGGCAGACAGAAACATCACTTCACATGGATTCTTCCAACTGGGGAATAAATGATCAGATTCAGGTAACTTTATTTCATCTCAAAGGATGCTGTAATTGATCTGTTTCTCTGGAGATGGAAAAAATACACTTGAAAGAGAATGCGTAAGGGCACCTGGGTGGCTCAGTCAGCTGAGCGCCAACTCTTGATTTTGGCTGAGGTCTTAATCTCCTTTTGTGAGCTGGAGCCCTCCACTGGGCTCCACGCTAGGCATGGAGCCTACTTTAAAAGAAAAAAAAAAACTAAACTAAACTAAAAAAAGAGAACATGTAGAGATGGTGATGGGTGCCTACGGTCGACAATACTGTATCGTACCCGTACTTTGGTAATCCTCAGGGAACCCCTTCCCCCAATTTAGGTAAGAACAGGGACCGAGGTGGCCCCCAAAACAGGGCCTGCCTAGAGTTTCAGTTTTGCATGATGAAAAAGTCCAGGAGATGGGTTGCACAACTGTGTGAATACTATATTTCACACTGCTGAACTGTAAAAATAAATAAGATCAGATATAAAGATATATATGTATATTGATGCTGCGGGCAGCGTCTGTGTGAAATAACAAAAGAAAACATTGGCACACAATGTCCATGATTCCATTTCTGAAAAGGCAATGACTAGGGCTCCAGAGGGAAAGTCCACAATTCTGACAACTTATGGAAACACACTTATGCAGAAATAAAGATTGGCCTTAAGGGGCGCCTGGGTGGCTCAGTTGGTTGGCTTCTGACTCTGGATTTTGGCTCAGGTCATGATCGCAAGGTCATGAGATTGGGCCCTCTTCGAGTCCCCTGTTGGGCTCCATGCTCAGGGGGAGTCTGCTTGAGATTCTTTCCCACTGCACACCCCCAGCCCCCACTTGTGCATACATGTTCTCTCTCTCTCTCTCTCTTTCAGATACATAAATCTTGTAAAAAAAAAAAAAAAGATTGATCACATGTGGTGTTACACATTTTCTAGGGGATGGCATTTAAATAATCATTACAATCATAGCATGTTGATTAATGGAATCATTTTGAATAAGGAATATTAAATATTTCTCAATTATTTTGGCTACAAAGCCTGCTTGTAGTTAATGAATCAGTTAATAATTATTGCTAGAGGCAGTTTTCACGACTGCTCCTGTTTCTGTATGTAAACATGTTGGGGAATTTTGTCCACTTCGGGGAGAAAGGTGATGGCACATTTACTAAACTGCTTACACAAACCAAATCTGGGGGGGAAAAGTCATTTCAGAGGCCAGGTATTTGCATATGTGCATGAAAAGGGGAAGGTGCATGGACACTTAAGGAAAACAACAGAAGATCCCTGAAAACATTCTAAGGCATTCAACAGAAACTGCAGATATTAGGAATTCAGTTTGAGGCAGCAAGTGGCACCCTTTTAGAAACGGCTCATGACATTCATAAAGATTTGCAACTCAGAACATAAGCCAAAGGTGCACTTTGAAAATCATCTACTCTTAAATGGTGTTTTAAATGCAATTAATATTTGGGCAAAATAATGCAAGAATCCAGTGCAATGCCTTAAAAGCACCAAAGGAAGAAAGGATAACACAAGATCAGTGATAGGTTAAAAATTGCTGAATCTTGGTTGCAAGCATGCTGTTCTCTGTAGGTTTTATGTATGTGAAAATTCCTAACAGCAAAAAGTTTTAAAAATATCTATCACCAAACAACCTCAAATTCCTCCCAATCTCTTAAATAATTAATTATTTGGTCACTAAAGTTTAATTTACTGGAAAAAAAAATCCCTGGGTTCCCAGGGAGCTCAGAGTTCATGTTTATAGCTCCCTGTGGATATAAGAGCCCTGCCCAAATCCCTAGACCTAGATCGCCATTCTCCCCTTGATTACCTCCTGCAATGGAGAGCTTCCCACCTAATATCTTACAGCCTCCAAAGATATGTAAAAGTGACCAGAATCAGAATCACATACACACACTTACACATACTCTCATACACACACAAACACTCACATCCTAAACTGGCTGGTCTGACGATTCTTCACACCTCAGTCTCTGAAACTGTGTACCAGTGTGAACGCCTCCCAAACCTCTACCTTCCACAAGGGCTTCAGAAAACCCAGCTCCTTCCTTGGCCTGTCTCTGCTCTCCAGGGGCCCTTAGCTCCACCCTGCTCCTGCGTGGCCCGCACCTGATGGAGAGCCTGGGCCAGGAACAGGAGCAGCAGGAAGAAGAATTTGGATACAAAACAGGTCTGAGGAAGTGATGCCTCATGGGAGGGACAGCGATTTGGCAAGAGGGTGACCATGCCTATGAGAGTTCAGAATCTGTGTGTGTCCACACTGCCTGGGTGTCTGCTGTCACTGAAAAATTTCACCAAAGTGAAAAGGGCACAGGAGACTTTATTCCATATGGTAGGATTGCTGGGTCGCTCAGTTGAAAAAGTGTTTGATTTTTTATCTTGGCTCAGGTCTTGGTCTCGGGGTCACGGGTTCAAGCCCCCTGTTGGGCTCCATGCTCCGTGTGGAGCTACTTAAAGGAACAAAACAAACAAACAAACAAACAAACAAACCCTATGACAATAGAGGAGAGAGACTGAGCTCACTCCACCAAAACAAGATAGGGGAAGGTTTTTAAGGCCTGGACAGGTAAGTGGCAGGGTGTTAGTGGATGATGGAAGAGCTGGTCTGTGGGATGCATTCAGCACTGACTTATTTCTGAGTTTGCAAGTGTTGTTCTCTGTGACAAGGCCATTTGTTAATTGTCCCTTATTCAAGTTCAGCTCCTACCCTGCCACAGAGCCTGGGACATGGGGGGCCAGGTGGGGGGTGGGGGAGGGATGGGTGCTGCTCTCTTCCTCAGCGAGGGCTTTTTTTTTTTTAATTTTTAAAGATTTTATTTATTTATTTGACAGACAGAGATCACAAGTAGACAGAGAGGCAGGCAGAGAAAGAGAGGGAGCAGGCTCCCTGCTGAGCAGAGAGCCCGATGCAGGGCTCTATCCCAGGACCTGGGATCATGACCTGAGCCAAAGGCAGAGGCTTTAACCCACTGAACCACCCAGGGGCACCCTGCAAGGACTTTTTAAAGGGGTGGCTCCCAGGTCCCTGAGAAAGACACTCCAGGGTTGCAAAACTGCCAAGATGCTGGGAGAAGATTTATCCACATTTCAAAGAGACAGAGAAAGAAGAGGCAATGCCAACTTTTCTAACAGGCAGGCCCTAAGGAAAGGGAGGTCAGGGGCCTGTAGTCAGGAAGAAAACTGTGTAAAATTTAGTCAAGCTCAGGGGACCCATGAGGCCAGCCTCATCCCTGCTGTTATGTCAACTCCGTCCCATCCACCCGAGGGTCTCTGACTTGAGGTCTCTGCACAGACCTGGTGCCCACCCTGTGCAGCACAGGGAGGGGTGTGATCCCAGCAGGTCCCAGCAAGCAGCTCCACCAAGGGACTGAAGTGAGGCAGGTCAGGAGGTGCTGATTGGGGTCTCTGCATGTCCCTACTGCCCCGTGTCCACAAGGATCTGTGTCCTCGGGGGATACCGGGTCCCTCTGCTTGTCTGCCTAGGTCTCTATCTCCTCCAATGTTTTCTCATTCATTCATTTACTAATCTAATAAGCATTTATTAAGGGCATGTTGTGCTCATCAGGTTGTCCCCCTTCATGTCTGGGTTTGTCTGGGCGTCTACATTTACATCTGTCCACACCGAGTGTGACTGTCTTTCTGCATCAGTCTAACTGCCTTTCCATCTGTCTTTCTGTCTCTCTCTGTTTCTCTGTACATTCATTGGTTCATTCGTTCATACATTGCAAACATCCCTGAGTCCTCTGAGGAGTTCTCAGCCCGATGGAGAAGACAGACGGCAGTCCAACCCAGGGTGACCATGGCTGGGACACAGGGAGGTGCCTGAGGCTAAGAGTGGGTGGATGAGAGGGGGAGATTGGGATCAGGAGAGGCTTCTAGGAGGAGGTGATGTTTGTGTCTCTGGGTCTGAAGACATGGCCCCAGCACTGGAGGGTGTGTGTGTGTGTGTGTGTGTGTGTGTGTTTATGCAGAATGTATGTTCCAGTAGACATAGAGAAATCAAGAAAGCCTACAAATGACAAATCCCCCCAAATTAAGGATTATAGTACTCTAGCTCCCTCTTCCCTCAGCCCCAGAAATCCAGACCCCAATCCCGCTCCCAGCACCAAGGACTTCATCATGGCCCCATCATGATTACCTAGGAGGAGACCAGGAAGGGCGGGGGTGGAGGAATCCTGAGCATGCCTGGGGCTCAGCAAGGAGAACCAGCCAGACCGAAATCAGAGCAGGAGGAGCTGTCCTCAGTGTCTCAGCTCAGCTCCACAAGCGGGCAATGGGAGTCCCCAGAACCATCCTGCTCTGCCTCTTTGGGGCTGTGTTCTGCCTGACAGGTACCCAGACTTTTGGAGACAGTGTTAAGAAGTGGGGAGGGGGTCAGACTCCTAGGTCTGAGGGAGGAAGGACTGGGGTCTGGACTCCTTGGTCTGAGGGAAGAGAAGCTGGGGGCCTGGACTCTTGGGTCTGAGGAAGGAGGGGGCTGGGGGCCTGGACCCCTGGGTCTGAGGGAGGAGAGACTGGGGGTCTTGACTCCTGGATCTGAGGGAGGAAGAGGCTGGGGGCCTGGTCCCCTGAGTCTGAGGGAGGAGGGCCTGGGGGCCTGGACCCCTGGGTCTGAGGGAGGAGAGACTGGGGGTCTTGACTCCTGGATCTGAGGGAGGAAGGGGCTGGAGGCCTGGTCCCCTGAGTCTGAGGGAGGAGGGCCTGGGGGCCTGGACCCCTGGGTCTGAGGGAGGAGGGACTGGGGGTCTTGACTCCTGGATCTGAGGGAGGAAGGGGCTGGGGGCCTGGTCCCCTGAATCTGAGGGAGGAGGGGCTGGGGGCCTGGACTCCTGGGTCTGAGGGGGCCTGTACCTCGGATCTTGGTGGAGGAGCGGCTTGGAGACTATGTCCTTCTCATGTGTCTTCTTCTCTGTTCTCCATCAGTCATCTCTCGCCCCCACTGCAGCCTCCCATCCTCCACATGCCTCTGTTTGAGGGTACTTCTGGGGAACCCTGGGGGCTCTTTCCAGAACTGGCAGGGAACTTTAGCCCTCAGCCTCAGGCAACGCCTTCCCCTAGTTTGGGAAAAGACAGAGACATACTCATGTCAGGACCGAAGTGTCTCCAGAGAGGAAACTAACCCTGCGGCCGACCCACTGTGTGTGTGCTCATCCACGGATGAGAGTCCGATTTCTTTGTGTGCCCGTGTGTTTCTCTGCACCAGATTTCATGTGTGAACAGGTGTTTGAACAAATGCTTCTGGGTCTGTTTTTGTTTTGAGTTTCACTTTCTTTTTAAAAGAGATGTGCATATAATTTTGCATGTCTGTGTCTCTCTGTGTTTGTCGAGCCCTGTAACCCGCAGGCCGGCATTTGTGTCTGTGCGCATGCGTCTGGGTACTGCAGCGTGTCTCTTTCTGTGTCTTGGATCTGTCTGTGGTTTAAAATTGTATGTTTTTGTGGGTCTCGTTTCAGTATCTCTAACTTCGCAGGATTGTGGTCTCTGATTTTGTTTGTGTGTCTATGATTCTTTTTTTTCTTTTAAGATTTTATTTATTCACTTGGGAGAGATAGTGAGAGAGAGCATGAGAGAGGAGAAGGTCAGAGGGAGAAGCAGCCTCCCCATGGAGCAGGAAGGCCGATGCTGGACTCGATCCCAGGACTCTGGGATCATGACCTGAGCTGAAGGCAGTGGCTTAACCAACTGAGCCACCCAGGCGCCCTGTGTCTATGATTCTTGAGGCCATATTTATCTCTCTCTGGGTATGACTTCTTATGTCCCTGGATCTCTGTGTGTTGCTGTTGTTGTTGTTGTTGTTGTTGTTGTTGTTGTTGTTTTCTGTATCCACATCTTTCTCTTCTGTTTGGTATGATCTTGCACGTGTCTTGTGGGGGGGAGTTTCCATGGGAGGGTCTGGGTAGTACTTATTTTATATGTGAATACTGAACTCCACATGCATGCTCGGGATATTCTGTGCATGGGTGTGAGATTGGCATGAACCTGTGTCAATCCTGTTATTCGGTGCTTATGTCAGTGTTTTAAGTGTCTTGTGCGTGTGTTGCTGGGGCTGGCTCCGTGTGTACGATGTAGTGCGAGACTGCACATCCCACTGCCTGTGCTGGAGTCTGATTTCTACCCACGGCCTTTTAGTGCTGCTGGACATCCTGAGTTTAGTTGGGAGAGGGACAGGCAGAGCAGGAGTGAATCACTTCCTCCTTTATTTAATCTTAGTGTGCTTCCTGGAAGAGGGTGGAGATCCTGAACAGCTGGAGGAGGGAAACTGGACTGGCAGGTGCACAGAGGCCATTACTCTGCCAGGAGGTAGACACTGCCGTGACCAACCACAGCAGTGGTTGTGAGGTACAGTCATACAGGCTGCGCACTGCATCAGGGCGCCCCCCTAGCCTGACTGACGTGAAGGCCTGAATCTTAGCATGCCTAGTTCTCCAGGCAGCAAGGCCTGGCTCCTCTCAGAGCAGAGCAGGCTGTTCCCCCAGGAACTCCCCCAGAGTTCCTGGAACAAGCTCCTCTCCCACCTCCCCCCCCACACCCAACAGAGCTCCTCTCACCCCACCCACCCTGCTTCTCTCCTCAGTGTCCCAGGCCCGACAATGCTACAACTTTCAACACATCTACTTCGGGCCCTTTGACCTCACCGGCATGAAATTCCACAATGTCTCCTGTCCCCATGGGTGCTCTGAAGCTGTCTTGTCCCTGGACACTGGTGAGGGACAAGAACTGGCACGAAAAGGAGACTTGCAAAGACCAAGGGGTGGAGGCAGGGACAGGGATGAGAGATTAGGGAGGGAGAGGGAGGAGAGGAAGAGCCAAGGGGTTGGGGAGATGGGAGAGAAGAGGAGGGCAGAGCTAAGGACAGAGGTAGAGGGAGGGAGGAGGAAGGAGGGGAGAGAGAAAGACCCGGAAGGATAAGGGGTGTTAGATGGGGCAGAAGGAGACAGTGGGAGCCCTGAGGAAGAGACTGGAGGGGCAAACGTAGGAGAGGGGGTGAGAAGGGGTTGGTGAGGGGAAAAGGCGTAGGGAGAGTAGGGGAAATGGAGTTTGCAGGAAGAGAGAGGAAGGGGAAGGGCAGCAGGGAGAGGAGAGGTGAGTGCCAGAGAAGAGCGGAGGAGGAGGGAGAGATTAAAGCCTAGAGGGGCTGAGCCTGGAAGTTAGGAGGAGAGGGGGAAGAAGGCTGGGACCAGGCAGCGCACCAGGCCCCGGTCCCCTCCTGCCCCCAGGGTACCGCGCCTCGGTGACCATGGTGCAGAAGGGCTGCTGGACAGGCCCGCCTACGGGCCGAATGCTGTCCGACGACCACGCGCTGCCGCCGGACTACTCGGTGGTGCGAGGCTGCGGCACTGACTTGTGCAACACCGACCTCATGACCCACGACTCCATCCCCAATCTGAGCCCGGGTAAGCCAGAGGGCAAGGCCCGGGGTGGGTTGAGAGGGCGCCCCCTCCACGCCGGCCAGGGCAGGGCAGGGGCGTGGCCTCCACCGGGCACCTCCTCCCTCGCGCTAGTCTTTGGGCCTTCGCCTTAATCAGGCCAGGCGGGCTCCCGAGGCAGTGCGCAGCCCGCAGGACCTACCTACCTCGCAACCATTACCTGAGTGTGCGTCTACGCTCTTTTGCCAGCGCCCAACCCGCCAACTCTCAGCGGCTTGCAGTGCTACGCCTGCTTGGGGATCCACCCAGAGGACTGCACCCCGGAGAAGTCTCGACGGGTCCACTGTCACCAGGACCAAAGCGTCTGCTTCCAGGGCAATGGCAAAATGACCGTCGGTGAGGGGCTGGGAGCAGGGCAGAGCCTGGGCAAAAGGGTGTGAAGGGCAGGCCTGAGGGTAGAGGCACTGGACAGGCCTGACAGGGAGACACGGCTGTGGTCTGGAGGAGGAGATGTGGCTGGAGGGAAGAGCCATGGCTCTCCTTTGAGGGAGAAGCATGGCCCTGGTCAGAGGAAAGAGGCATGGCTCCGGTCTGAGACAGGAGGCAGAGCCCTGGTCTGGAAGGAAAAAGGGATGGCCTCGTCTGAAGGAGGAAGCTATGCCCTGTTCTGAGGGAGGAGGCAGGTTCTAGTCTGAGGAGAGGCAAGTCTGAGGAACCAGTCGTGGCCCCCGCCTCTGAGGTGGGGGTTCAGGAACAGCTGCCTCCCTCAGTTCTGACCCCCTCCTCACTGCCCCCCATCTAGGCAATTTCTCAGTCCCTGTGTACATCAGAACCTGCCACCGGCCCTCCTGCACCATCAAGGGCACCTCCAGCCCCTGGACCAACATCGACCTGCAGGGCTCTTGCTGTGAGGGGCACCTCTGCAACAGGGACTCTGTGACCCAGCCTTTCACCACTTCCGTGGCCACCGCCCCTTCCCAGGCAGCCCTCCTCATGGCGACACTCCTCGTGGTCCCCCTGCTGCTGGGCACTCTGGGAGGACCCCTTGCTTCCCTCCCTTAGACAGCCCCTCCGGCCTCTTCCTGAACAGTTTGCTGGGGGCAGGCATGCACCCGCTTCTAGAAACTTCAGCCTCTGTAATGTGGCTCACTGGGAAATGGTGTCACACGAGAGTTGCACTCCTGTCTCTCTCTGCCACCACCACGCCCCCTGTTCCCTACCCCTGCCCTGCCCATACCTGATCAGCAGGCCTGGGAGAAATTGAGAAAGGTCCCCATCATCCCAGGGTGGGGAGGAACAGCCACATCCTGGCCCACATGAAGGGCCATCCTGACAATGGCTCTTACCAAACACCAGTGATAACCCGGCACCCCACGACCCAGTTTCCTCCCCCTAGAGCCAGCATGGAGCTACAATAATGTCTTTATTCCTAACATCATGAGAGTTTCGAGAGGCAGCATGTCCTCGGAGCTAGGAGCTCAGACTCTGGAGCCAGTCTGCATGGGTTCAAATCCCAGCTCTACTGTCTAGCCTGGGGTGAGTTACTCAACTTTTCTGCATCTGTTTCCTCACCTATAAGGCAGAGGCAATAATAAAACCTACACTAATGACAAGCCCTACTTCGCAGGGGTTGTGTTCAGAATTTAATGACATGAATGTGGACTACCTGGGACACAACAGCCACCCAGCGTGAGTTGGGCTATTATCACAACGCCCATGAGCAAATGAGAGGTGAAGGCAGGTGCTCGCGCCCGTTTATCTAGTGAATGGACAGCCAGGAGTGTGACTCCCAGCCCCATTAGCCGCTAGGCAATGCTACCTCCCAAACACACAGGTGTTGATGAATTGGACAGAAAGGCACTTGAGGCAAAGCTGAACCAGGAAAAATTCTCCAATCTGCGGAGACCGGAGGAGACGTCCTGGAAGAAGTGATTCCTAAGCCAACTCCTAAAGGATAAAGAGGTCTTGACAAAGAGAAGGAGGAGGAAGGGAATTCCAGGAGGAGGAGACAGCCTGGACACAGATCCGGAGGGAGGAAGGAACACAGGGCAGGCCGATGTGTATACATAAACATGGGATCCCACAGCGTGTCCTCTTGTCCCCATGATTTACAAGGTCCTTTCATATCCTGTCCCCACTTGATCCTCCCAATGACCCAGAAAGGCACCCAAGAAAGGGACTTGTGTCCCCATTTGGCAGCCAAGTTGCCCAAGACCCAGTGAGAGGCAGTGATTTTCAGAATAAGTGGCAAAAGCAAGGATGGATCCCCACATCTTCTAACTTCCTTCATGAAGAGGAAGTCATCTCAGAGACACTCCTACCTTCCTGTGAGGTCAAGGGGAGAAGTGCTCTAGATGTCTACATATCCTGACATAGAAGGAGAAGCTGAATGTCAATATCCATTAATTCATCGCATTTACTGAGCACCTACCGCTTGCCAGTCACTGTCCTAGTTTCTAGGCATACAACGGTGAAGGAAACAGGCAAAAGTCCCCACCTTCAAGAAACTGACTTTTTTTTTTTAGATTTTATTTATTTATTTATTTGACTGTGGCGGGGAGAGAGAGAGAGAGAGAGGGAGAGAGAGAGCACGAGCACAAGTTGGGGGAGCTGCAAAGGGAGAGGGAGAAGCAGGCTCCCCATTGAGCAGGGATCCTGACATGGGACTTGATCCCAGGACCCCGGGATCATGACCTGAACCAAAGGCAGACACTTAACCTACTGACCCACCCGGGTACCCCAAGAAACTGACCTTTCTAGTGTGGAAGGCAGACTTTGGGTTTTATTACAAATGTGATTTGAAGCCAGTCTGATGTGTCTGCTTGCCTAGGCTCCATCTCAGTTAGTCACTCAAACACTAATCTCAGTGTAAGTACGAAGGTATTTTGTAGATGTAGATATTACAGTCCCTGCTCAGGTAACTGTGAATAAGGGAGATTATCCAAGATCACCTGGGTGGGCCTGGGTCAGCCAGCAAAAAAAAAAATGCCTTAAAAGCAGAGCTAAGGTTTGCCTGAAAGAGAAATCTGCCCGTGGACAGCATCTTCTGCCCGTGCCCGAGAGCTCCAGCCTGCCTTTCCTGCCGGCCTGCCCTGTGGATTCTGAACTTGCCTGGCCAGCCCACACAATACATAAGCCTTGCCATAAATCCCTTATCTTTATATCTCCGGCTAGTTCTGTTTTTCTGGCTGATCCCATTCTGATACAGAATCCATTGGAGAATTTATAGCAGGGAGATGCCACATTTCACATAAATACATATCATCTAATAGTATATGTAGAGTATATGATTATGTCTTATGTAGTGTGCACATAATGTTATGTATTATACAGATATAATTATATGTATGTAATTACATGTAATATATAACTTTTTCACTGAGACATAAAACATAGTAAAACGCGCCATGTGCCATTTTTCCACATGTATACACCAGTGTAACTTCCACTAGATCAAGATATAGAACATTTCCTGTCCCTGCCCACAAAGCCTTCCCCGTAGCCCTTCACAGGCACTTCTACCAGGAGGGAGCCATTATTCTGACTTCTATCATACATCAATTCTGCCTAATATTGAATGTCATATAAATGGAGTCATACAGCGTGTCATCTTGTGTATGTTTTAAAAAGATCCCTGTGTCTGGGGCACCTGGGTGGCTCAGTCAGTTAGGGAGTCTGTCTTCAGCCCAGGTCATGATCCCAGAGTCCTGGGATCAAGCCCCTAGTCAAGCCTGTGCTCAGTGGAGATCTGCATGAGATTCTCTCCCTGTCCCTCTGCCCCTCTCCCCATTTGTGTGTGTGTGCATGCTCGCTCACTCTCTCTCTAAAATCAATCAATCAATAAAAATTTTTTAAAAAAAGGGACGCCTGGGTGGCTCAGTTGGTTAAGCGGCTGCCTTCGGCTCAGGTCATGATCCCAGAGTCCTGGGATCGAGTCCCACATCGGGCTCCTTGCTCGGCAGAGAGCCTGCTTCTCCCTCTGCCTCTGCCTGCCACTCTGTCTGCCTGTGCTCGCTCTCTCGCTCTCTCTCTCTCTCTCTCTGACAAATAAATAAATAAAATCTTTTAAAAAAATTTTTTAAAAAGAAGTCAGGATACTCAGTGACTGAAAGAGGGGACAAGGGGATTTCTGGGATCTGGTCCTGAGTTTCTTTTTTTTTAAATATTTTATTTATTTATTTGACAGAGAAAGACATAGTTAAGAGAAGGAACATAAGCAGGGGAAGTGGGAGAGGGAGAAGCAGGCTTCCCGCTGAGCAGGGAGCCCAACGCGGGGCTTGATCCCAGGACCCCGGGATCCTGGTCCTGTGTTTCTTGATCCAAGAATTCACCCTGCTCTTTGCTGATGATTTGTGTCCTTTCTCTATGTATGTAATTTTCCGTAAAAGGTTGAAAAAAAGTTTTAAATGCTTTCTTGGTGCAGAAATGGCAAATGAGGGGTGGTGAAGAATAAAACGTACCCCTTTCTTGAAGTTACTTATTTGGTTACAACCGATGAGCAAAGGGATAAAGACGACTTCAGTTAACCATCTCGTGACATGAACCCTTGCCTGTTAGGTAATGTGTTAAATGAAAAGAAGCGACTGAGTGAATAAGTCCAGGAAATGTGTTGATCGGTTGTGACTTATCCAAATGATGTTTAGTATTGTTACTATCTGCGTTCTGACTGAATGGACTTAAATTTGCACATCCTTCATTCTGCCTATCTTTTCACATACATCTGTGTTCTTGATCTGTGTCATCTAACCCCTTTTTACTACTCACCCAACAACTAATTATTGTTATTTCCTAATTGCAGTGCAGAAATAGCTGGTCTTGTTGAGAAGGAAAAGGCAGTGGAGATGTAGCATGGACGCTATTGACAAAATTTTCTTTTATGAACGTCAGGACCACCCCCACTATGAATCCTTATATGAAATAATAAAGGGAAAGAAGAGACAAGATTAAAAGAAGTTAGTAGATAGATGATAGATAGATGGAAAGATAAAAAAGGAAGAAAAGAAGAGAGGGAGGGATGGAAGGGAAAAACAAATGAAGAAGAAAACGTGCGTATCTATAGTTCACATTTTTGTGACTGGTCACAAGGCCATAGTTGATATGTATGATTTCCTTCTTCTGTTACTCGTTCCAAGTTTCCTTTGCCCTCAGCTGGAGAGTGTCCTTAAACTAGGCAGGTGACCCAAACACTCCTTCCTGAAAGGTCTAAATCCTTAGTGATCCTGTTTTTCTTTTCTTTCCTCCCCCCCCCCCACTATTGGACATGGAATCTCTAAGAAATGTCCCTGAGAATGCTTTGGGTTCCAGACATGTCGACTGGTTCGATGGCATGAGGAGGATTCCAAAATGCCCAGGTGGCAGTCTCTCCTTCAATTTAGAGGAACCACTGCTATGTCCTATAGTGGAAACATTCTTTCCTTGGGAACAAAGACCTCCAAACAAGCAGAGCTCAAGGTCATGGGAACAGGAAATAAAAATTCTGCAAGTGGGCAGTAGGTGTAACAGTGAGGGGACTCCCCCTGCCCTGCCACCCTTTGATACCCAGACCCATGTGTTCCGGCTATGGGGAGACAGCCCTGTAAAATGCTCATCACCTCAAAGCTTATCCTGTACCCTATAAGATGGAGCCCCATCCTTTCAGAGTGTTGACTCCCAGTGGGCAACAATAACTCAGTCATCCCACTGTTTTCTCAGGCCAGCTTCTTTTAGGTGATGGGATATGAGGTGAGACTAGTGAAATCCGTGGGCATGAGCCTATTGCCACACTTCATTCACTGTACAAAGAGGTCCCTGGTCTAAAGCAACACTGTGTGCAACACTCAGGGGAGGGGAAGACATTCTGCAGTCCTCGGGAGAGAGTTTATATAAGGTGGGAGAAGAAAGGAGAGCCCTCAATCCTCCAAGTGTCCCTTTACACACAGATGACCACTTCAGACACAGGTCTTGGAACTGAAGCTGAAAGGTGGTAAGGGAAGAGCATCAATTTACGAAACCTAGACTGAAACACATCGGTATCCATCATTCATTGTGGTCCTCTGTTCCTGGCCATGCACTGGACACAGGGGTCATAGAGGTGACTCCCAGACCTGGAGGAGCTCCGAATCTGAGGTGAGAGAGGTAGGTCCACCCCCAGACAGCCACAAGCCTATGGCGGAGGGATCCTCATATACAAAAGGAGACAGAGTTGGAGAAGGATGTAATGAAGCTGGTTCCAGAGAGAGAAGAACCTGATGACAGGTCTTAAAGCAAGCCATAGAGACAGAGAAGGGAAGAGCATTCCAGGGAGAGGGACTAGCTAGTTCAAAGACAGAGAACACTGAAGTAGAAGTAATCTCAGGAGAGAGTCCACAAACATTTGTGATTCATTCTGTGCTGGGCAATCCTGGTGACTCCTACCCTTGAGGACTTCTTGGTCTGATGGGGGATGCAGGCTACCAGCCAGATGGCCATAAGTCCCCAGATAGATCAGGGATCTTGGGCTGGAAGGGCTAACAGGTAAAGAAGAAACTACTGATTGAGGGTTGAGGCAATGAAACATCAGGGTGGCTTCACAGAGGATCAAAACTGCGCTGGATCCTGAAGGATGAGTAGAAGGTCATCATGCGGACAAAGTGGGGAACAACATCCAGGCAGAGGGACCAGCCCATGCCAAGGCCTCAGGAAACGTGGATACATTGTGAGAAGATAGTGGGACAAGGGCAGAAGCAAGTGAGATACAGGGAGACCTGCAGGGAGGGACAGTCAGCAAACATTCATAATCTATTCTGAGCTGGATCATACCAGGGACCCAGTAACAAGTCAGGCTCAACCCTGCCTCCCTGGTCTGGAAGAAGACAATGAAAAACCCAGAGGCTCATGAGTGGTAAAGCAGGAGGTATGAGGGTCTAAGGGAGCTCCAAAGGGGAAGACCAGGGAAGGCTATGGACGGGAATTAATCTCTGAGCAGATGTCTCAGTAACTAATAGTAATTGACAAAGCAGCAGGAGGAAAAGCATTCTAGGTAGAAGGGACAGCACTCACAAAGGCTTAGTTTGTGTATACAGTGTGAGGAACGAGGATGAGGATGAAAGGGTGGCAGGGTCCCTGAAGGACCTGGAATATCCGGTGAAGATAAAGTCCCCTGAACTTTTCCCTACAACCAATGGGGATCAGTGGGAGGGCTTAGAGCAGGGGAAAGACAGGGCGGAAGCCCAGTGATGGGAAGCTGTTCCTGTGACCATGCAGGGGACAGACCAGGGAGAGTGAGACTGGAGACAGGGAGAAGAGAGAGGAGGTGGTTTCTCACTCATGGTCAGAGGGCCAGGGGCCACATACGGTTGAAGGGTCGGGGGGAGAAGGAGAGACAAAGAAAGCACAGTGTGTGAGGGCTGTGGGTTAGGAGGAGTAAAGTTCCTTTTAAGTGGGGATAGTGGTTTCCTCTGGAAATTGAGAAGGGAATGTTGTCATAAAGGGGAATTCAGGAAGAATACTGGGGAGTAGCAGTATTCTCTCTCGGTGTCCAGGGTGATTTCTTGGGCATTCACAATACAATTATTTATCCAAAATATACCTCAGAATGTTATGTACTTCTGTACATATGGTACATTTCATTCCCCCAAAAATGCCAACAGCAAAGTTAAGGCCAGAGCCCAGGTCTTTGGACTTCCATATTGTGGCTTTTTAATCTTTGGTGATGGAGGTCAGAAGAGTGACCATTCCTGGTGTGTCAGTTGGGAGTACAAGAGACCTTGCTGTGACAATAGGGATGCCCTATGGCTTGATCTGGTGCTGGTCACACATGTCCATACGCAGGTAGAACAGCGTCAATCTGTACACTTAAGATTTGCAAACTTTACAATGTGTAAGCCATACCTCAATGAAAAGAAACAAAATTCAAACTACGACATATAATTAAATGATATCATGTCTGGGATTTGCATTAAAATAATAGAGGAAGTGAGGAAGTGGGTGGAGGTGAAATGTTATTAGCCATGAGCTAGTAGTTGTTAAGTGGGTACATGGCAGTTTATTATACTCTTCTTTTCACTTCTGTATCTTTGAAGTTTTCCAAAATAAAAAGTGTATATACGAATGTATGTATACATGAATAGATGAGCACATAAATTGTTAGGACAGATACCTACTGAACACACGGTGACCCAGGTACTCCCCCCGCTTTGGAACTCAGATGTCTACCTTCTCTCCGTGATCCAGAAGTTCCAATGCCTGGATGGATCACACATACACCACTCCTTGCCCAAGATTTGTTTGACCTCTCCAGCTTAATGGAAGCAGGAGCCCTAATCAGCACCAAGGACAGATCTGTCGCATTGGGTCAGAACCACAGACAGCAACTTCAACTATCTGGGGTGGAGGGACAAAGGACAGAGAAATGGAGAAATGACATCCTTCCCATCTCCAGGACAGTGTGGAACAGGATAAGAAGGTAGAGTCAAAGGATGGCCAATCGGTACCATTGAATAAGAGCATTCCTTCACAAATATCCACTGGGCATCTCTTACTGCCAGGCGCTGTTCTGAACACTGGGAACAGCAAGATCCCTGTCCCGAACAATTAGACAAATAAGAAAATAGGATTATTGGGGTGCCTGGGTGGCTCAGTGGGTTAAAGCTTCTGCCTTTGGCTCAAGTCATGATCCCAGGGTCCTGGGATCGAGCCCCGCGTCGGGCTCTCTGCTCCTTGGTAGGGAGCCTGCCTCCCTCTCTCTCTCTGCCTATTTGTGATCTCTGTCTGTCAAATAAATAAATAAAATATTTTTTTAAAAAAGACAATAGGGGATGCCTGGGTGGCTCCGTTGGTTAAGCAGCTGCCTTCAGCTCAGGTCATGATCCCAGCGTCCTGGGATCGAGTCCCATATCGGGCTCCTTGCTCGGCAGGGAGCCTGCTTCTCCCTCTGCCTCTGGCTGCCACTCTGTCTGCCTGTGCTCGCTCGCTCTCTCTCTCTCTCTCTGACAAATAAATAAATAAAATCTTTAAAAAAAATAAAAAAAGAAAATAGGATTATTTAGAGAATCCTAAGTGTCATGAGGACAAAGCAATTAAATAGAATACAGGATTCTTTATGGAGAAGGAGGGAACCATTTTTAAAGAGGTGGTCATGAAAGAAACTACATTTGAGCAAAGAACTGGATGAAGTGAGAGAATGATTTATGAGGAGATTGGAGGGCCAAGTACTCAGGCAGAGTACAAGCAAGTGCCAAGATCCTGAGACAGGAAGGGGCTTGGCAGGTTTGAGGATCAGCAGGAAGCCCAATGTGGTAGAGTAAAGTAAATGGATGGGACAGTCGCAGGAAAGGTTTCGGCAAGATAGGAATAGACATAGAGGAGAAAGAGGATAGTATGAAAGACAGAGATCGAAAGAGTCAAGAAAGGGGCACCTGGGTGGCTCAGTCAGTTAAGCGCCTGCCTTCAGCTCAGGTTGTGATCCTGGATTCACTGGATGGGGTCCCACATCATGCTCCCTGCTCAGCAGAGAGCCTGCTTCTCCCTCTGCCCCTCACCCGGCTCGTTCTCTCTCTCTCTCAAAACCAGATAAATAAAATCTTAAAAAAAAAAAAAAAAAGGAAGAAAGAGTCGAGAAAGATCCAGAGGTGAAAAGAAAGGCAAAATGATACTATCTGCAATTTATAAAGTACAATTTCCATTGTATTTACACAGTTGATCCTTGAACAATATGGGTTTGACCTGTGTGGATTCACTTATCGCAGATTTCTTTTTTGATGAATACAGTACTATAGATGCATTTTCACTTCCTTATGATTTTCTTAACATTTTCTTTCCTCTACTGACTTTATTGTAAGAATACAGTATATAATACATATAACCTACAAAACATGCATTAATCATGGTTTATGTTATCAATAAGGCTTCCAGTCAACTACTAGTTGACTGGAACTACTAGTTCCAGGCTACTAGTAGTTAAGTTTGGAGGGAGTCAAAAGTGATATGTGGATTTTTCAACTGTGTGGGGGGTCTGTACCTCTAACCTCCCATTCCTTGAGGGTCAACTATATACATATTCATATGTATACATATATTTTTATTATGAAAACTTCAAACACAAAAGTGAACAAAAAGGTATGATATTTATTACCATTGTGTAACAAATCACTACAAAATCTAGTGTCCTTTTTTAAAAAGAATTTATTCATTTGAGAGAGAGGGAGATCATGAGGCAGGCAGGGGCAGAGGGAGAAGCTGACTCCCTGCTGAGCAGGGAACCTGATGCAGGGCTCCATCCCAGGACCCTGAGATCACGACCTGAGCCAAAGGCAGACCCTTAACTGACTGAGTCACCCAGGTGTCCCAAATCTAGTGTCTTAAAACAAAAAGTATATTATTTCCTGAGATTCTGAGGGTTGACCGGGCATTTCTTCTCGCCTCTCCAGCAGTTACTCGTGCCACTGCCTTCAGCTGGGGCTAGACTGGGGCTTTGGGCCAGGGTGCCTTGATTCTCCTTTGCAAGGCCTCTCCAGGGGCTTGCTCACAGTATGGTCATCTTAGAGTTCTGAGAGAACAAAAGTGGAAGCTTCTAGTTCTCTGAACAACTGGACCTCAAGCTGGCCCAGCATCATTTCTGCAACAAAAATGTCACAAACCAGACAGACCCCGAAGCCACATATCAACACAGACAGGAGACACTGGCAGCCAGTTTTAAAGACAATGTACCCCGGGCGCCTGGGTGGCTCAGTGGTTTAAGCCTCTGCCTTCGGGTCGGGTCATGATCTCAGGGTCCTGGGATCGAGTCCTGTATCGGGCTCTCTGCTCAGCAGGGAGCCTGCTCACCCCCCCCATCTCTCTCTGCCTACGTGTGGTCTCTCTCTCTGTCAAAAAAATAAATAAAACCTTAAAAAAAAAGACAATGTACCCCAAGTGCTTATCATATACCAGCTCCAGGGGGGGTCTGGGTGGCTCAGTCAGTTAAGCATCCAAGTCTTGATTTCAGCTCAGGTCATGATCTCATCGGGGTCCTGAGATGGAGCCCCCTCTGCACTAGGCGTGGCATTTGCTTAAGATTTTCTCTCTCCCTCTGCCCCTCCTCCCTCTAAAAACAACAACAACAAAACATATACCAGGTCCTGTCTCAAGGACTGTGGATATTCATCTAATTCTCAAGCATCCCTGTGACATGGGTATCATCCCCATTTTGCAGGACACACAGCTAATATCGCAGAGCTAGACATGAACATAGGTCCATCCCTAACCCAGGCTGTATGTGTGCTATATTCCACACAAAAATAGTCAGTGGCCATGGCAAGATTTGAACCAAGGTCTGTGGAATCCCAAATTGTGCGATATAATTATTTAGTTACATACTATTTATAATTTAATTTTCTATATGACTTAAAATAATATACATAATTTTAATGATGTAATACATGGTAGCTAATTGAACTTAATATATCTCATTTTTAATTGGTGTGAAATAGAGATATATAAAGGATAAAGTAAACAGAAACAGAGAGAAACAAAAAGGAAAAAAGAAAAATGCATGCACTTGAAGACAAAGACCAGGATATAGAAACCGAGAAGCAATGCCAGTGAGATACAGAGAGAGAGAAGCAAAGACTCAGAGTGAGAGAGATTGACGGAACCACAAAACTTTCTTTAGCATGGAAGTTCCATGAGGGCAGGGGTTTTGTCTGTTTTGTTTTTACTACACCCTCAACACTTAGAGCAGGACATGGCACTCAGTCGTGCTTAATGTATGCAGACAGGAAACTAGCCTGGACAAGCAGGTGCCTGCAGTTCCCAAAGCCACCGTTAGGTGGCAGTATCCCATGCCCTGAAAACTCCAAATGCCTAAATCAAAAAGACCAGCCGCGGTGGATTTGCCTCCACAAGTCTCTGACTTTCATGAAGGATGTCTTCCTCCTGGCGCAGCCCCGCCTTTCCCTGCACAAGCCCAGGGCGACGAGTGACCTTTCCGCCTGAGACACCCTCTTCTCTCCTCTCCACCACCCTGCCCAGTTAAACAACTCTTTGTCCTTAGCCCCTTCCGGCTGGGCCCCAAGGCACCTGGGTCCTTTCCAGGCCCGGAGATGGGGCTGGGATGAAGGTGGGGCAGCTGGGACGTGGCCAAGGAAAAGTCCCAGGGACTTTGGAATCAGTTCTTCTAGCCTTCCTGGACCAGGAGTATGTGATCCAGCCCCTCCCCCCTCAGACCTCCCCAGCCCCTCCCCCCTCAGACCAGAGTCCTGCCCCCTACCCCCTCCTCTCTCAGACCCAGGAGTCCAGGAGGCCTCAACCCCCTATCCCTCAGACCCAGGAGTCCAGGCCCCCAGCCCCTCCTCCCTCAGACCCAGGAGTCCAGGCCCCCAGCCCCTCCTCCCTCAGACCCAGGAGTCCAGGCCCCCAGCCCCTCCTCCCTCAGAACCAGGAGTCCATACCCCCAGCCCCTCCTCCCTCAGAACCAGGAGTCCATACCCCCGCCCTCTCCTACCTCAGACCCCTAGATTCAGTTCTCCAGCCCCTCCTCCCTTGGACCCAGGAGTCAAGGCCCACAGCCTTCCTCCCTCAGACCCAGGAGTCCAGGCCTCCAGCCCCTCCTCCCTCAGACCCAGGAGTCCACACCCCCAGTCCCCTCCTCCACTCAAAGTCTCATGCAGCAGCCCACCCCCTCCTCTGAGGGGGGCAACCTAGGCAGACAGGTCCTCTGGTGTTCCTCCTCCCTCTCTTTTACAGAGACCCCTCTCCCTCTCCACTCCCCCCTTCAGGGTTGGGACCAAGGGCTGAGTCACAGGAAGCTCTGGGGCCCTGAGTCACCCCCACCCCCTGGCTCAGCCCCTCCCTGGGCTGGAGGGAGCTGGTTCTGGAGCGGTGTGTCCTACCGACTGACCCCCACATCCCAGAACTTCCGTTTGGAGGCAAGTGCCTTTCCCACTGTGACCCCATTGCTGCCCACCCTGGCCTCTCCCATGGCCAGCCTTCGCTCCGTTTTTCTCTCTTAGTTGTGGTCTCTTTGGAGACGAAACTTCTGTTTGCTCTAACTTCCCTGTCCTGATCCCGGCGCCTGCTTTCCCTTCACCTCTTCTCTCCACTTCTTTGATTTTTTTCAAATTCTCTCCTCCTCTTCCTTCTCCCCGCCTGGCTGCACCCCTCGGGGTCTCTCTGATTGTTCCCCCCACCCCACCAGTTTTCACTAGGGCCTGCACTGAGGCATGGCGGCACAGGGGCTGTGACTGGAAGTCTCCGTTGCGAGGCCTCTGACTCCGGCAGCGGCAGCCTGTGTCTCTGGCCTCCTGCCCCTGAGCGGGGCCGGTGGAGCCAGAAAGGGCAAGGATGCCCCCGGCAGTGCTGGTGGATAGAAGAGAGCAGCTGAGGCAGAGACAAGCATGGAGAGATCCAGAGAGAGAGGCAGAACCAGAGAGAGAGAGAGAGGTCCAAAGGGAGGGCGGGAGGCAGGGAGACAGAGACAGAGAAACTGAGTCACAGGCAGAGACAGAGAGACCTAGAGTCAGCAAAAGGCAGGGAGGGACACAGAGAGCACAGACAGAGATGGAGACAGAGAGACAGTGACAAAGAGAGAGGATGAAAGAGAAAACAGGGACACAAAGATGGAGACAGAGATAGAGATGCTAAGAGAGACACAGAGACACAAAGAGGCTGAGAGACACAGAGAGAGAGAGATGAGATACTGAGAGAGTCAGAGATACTGAGAGACAGAGCCAGAAGAGACGGAGGTCAAGAAATGGGGGAGAGAACAAGAGAGACAGGGAAAGAAAGAGACAGAGATAAAGACAGCACAGACCCAGCGGCTTCTAGAGCAGGAGAGACTGAGGGAGGATTCCTAGGTAAGGCCCAAGAACCTGAGAGGTGCAGAGAGACCGGTGCCAGGCCACAGGGGTGGCGGGTAGCCGGGGGGCATCCTGGCCGCAGCCTCCGCGGTGCCCGGCAAGCAGCGTTTTCTCCCGGCGGGCGCGCACATGGTGTGCCTGGGTGTGTCTCCATCACTGTCCCGCGTGTCTCTACCCAGACTGGGAATCATATGTGTGCCACGGACCGGGCGGGGCACCAGCACGGGTTGTGTTTTTGTCACCGGGCGTGTCTGTGTGTGCGCGGGTTGGTGTCTCCGGGTGTGTCTGTGTGGGCTGTGTTGGTGCATTGCCAGACATGTCTGTGCATGAGTGTCTCGTTTCCCTGTGGCTGGCGGGTCCGTGTTCCTGCCTGACATCTGACACGGGAGGGAGAGGGGTCATGTCTGTGAGCTCCCTCTAGAGTGGTGCCCGCCGGGCCACCGGCTGTGTCTCAGTCAGTGTGCACGAGGTGTTTAGTGTAACCCAGCCGGCCTCTCCCAGGGTGTGGGTCTGTGTCCCCGCGAACGGCACACAGGCCCGTGTGCTTCTCCGGCGCGGCTGCACGCAGTGACATTCCAGCACACCGCACGTCCCTTCGGGAGTCGCCCCGCACTGCATTTGCCGTTCTGTCCGTCACCGAGTGTTGTGTCTCCGTTCCATGCCCTTTTGTGTGCAAAGGCAGAGCTACCAGTCCGAGATGTGACCCTATGGGTCATGCCCAGGGCTGTGTCCATGTGGGGCTGGCTGTCCTTTCCCTGCCGAGAACACAGCCTGGGCGGCCCACACGCAGAGCGCGCTGTGTTTGTGCGGCTGTGTAGCACCCCACAGCGGAGGGTAGCCCCCAGTGTGGCGTGTGGTGTTGTCGCAGGCTTGGGTGTCGGCTGTGTCAGTGGGTCGCACCTGATGTTTTATGTGATCCAGGGTGTTCACAAAAGGTCGTGCTGGGAAATGCTGTGGCAGCATGTTTTGTGTCACTCGGTGTCTGTGTGGCCACGCGTGTTGGAGTATATGGTGTGGCGTTTGTGGCTTGTCAGTCAGAGGCCCCGCCCCCCACCCTCACCCCCCGGGGCTACTCTTCTAGGTCGTGTCCCTGTGAGGCACCAAAACCTATCCCGGGCTGTTTGGGTTTCTGTGTGTGTCGCTGTGCACCGCGGGTCTCTACACGTGTCCGTTCCCGCTGTTCTGACCACACGTTTGAATGGCTCTGGGCGCTGGGGCGTGTTGTACGTCCTGGTGAGTCCGTGTGTGCTGTGGATCGTTGTGCGAGTGTATATACTTGACCTGTCGCGTGCCATCCGTGTGCGTTTCACTGTGTGCTGGGGGCCTGAGGACTGCCGTGCGTGTCCCCAAACGTTGTGTGCCCACACGTGTCGGGCGCCCGTGCACAGATGTATCCCGTCTGGGATGCCGTTAGCACAAAGCTCACACGGGGATGTCGAGCGCAGCACGTGGGTGTGACTCAGGAACCTGATGTGTGTCCGCGGAACCGTTGGTGTGTGTTGTGCTAGTGGAGCAAGAGAGCCTGGGGGTGACTGTCTGGGCAAGAGGATGTTGTCCCAGTTTCGACTGCAGCTTCTGTGCAGTTTCTGTGTGTGCACGGTTTGGGTGGGCACGGGAGCCACGGGGCACTGCCTGCCGTGCTGAGTGCCGGCGTGTGTCACACCATCGTGTGGTGTCTGGGTGTGGCTGTGGGCTGCAGAGCTCATCGGGAGTTGTGAGTCACTCACTGTAGGTTGTGTTGTGTGCCCCATGTGTGTTCAGTCCCGTCTCCGGCCATGGTGTGTGTGAGGGCTTGTCACCGGGTGTCTTGTGGCGTCTGGGTGTAGCTGAGTTTAGGTGTGTATTACAGAGGGCAGACCTTTGTGTGTGACACAATCTATCGTGTGCCAGTATGTGTCTTTATCCACGTGGATGCACGCCTCTTCCTTGCTCTGCCCCCAGACACACCCCAGTCCCTCCTCAGGCTGCGAAGGGTGGTTGGGGAGCCTTCCTCCCTCTGCCCAAGGGCCACGCCGGCCCCTCCCTGCCCTGCCCAGCCGTCACCACCCCCAGAGGGCACAGACTCCTCTGTGCCTCAAAGCAAGAGCCCCAGAGCGAGGAGCAGAGCAGGCCGAGGACCTGCAAGCCACAGTGGCTGCCCTTTGTGTGCTGCGAGGTGGGGGACCCTGGGCAGGAAGCTGGCTGAGCCCCAAGACCGCAGGGGCCATGGGCGGGGAGCTGGTGCCAGGCCTGGGGGCCCTACAGCGGCGAAAGCGGCTGCTGGAGCAGGAGAAGTGGCTGGCTGGCTGGGCGCTAGCGCTGGCGGGAATTGGCATTGGACTCATGGTGCTGCACGCGGAGATGCTGTGGTTCGGAGGGTGCCCGGTGAGTGGAGCTCTTATCCTGGGCCACGGGAGGCTGGGGGCTGAGACTTCTGGGTCTGAGGGAGGAGGGACTGGTGGTCGGGACCCTAAGTGTGAGGGAGGTGGGGCTGGAGTCCTAAGTCTGAGAGGGGAGGACCTGCAGACCTGAACCCCTAACTCAGAGGGAGGAGGAGCTGGGGGTCTGCACTCCCGGGTCTGGCTGAGGGTCTGGACTCCTGGGGCCCAAGGGAGGTAAATGTTCAGAGCTCTCTCTGCAAAAAGAAGGGAACATGGGTCTCAGTGTCTCAGTCTTTGAAGGTTTGTATTGGGACAGCTGGAAGCCCGGGACCTCTTGACGTCAGGGGGTGGCTGATCAGATCCTCCAGTCTCCCAAGAAGAGATCACAGGAGAGGAAGCCTCAGGTTCAGTGAAGGAAGGGTGGGGAGAAAGGCTAATTTCTTCCAAGCAGGCGGCGGCTCCTTGGTCCTTATCTAAATGCAGGTTTACCCAGCGCCTCAGCAGCAGAGGGCGGAGACCAAAAAGACTGGCTGGGGTGGGGGTGGGAAATGGAAAACAGCCCCCTGCCCCTCCCATATGCATCAGTCCTGGCGTCCCCAGGGTCTGCATGCTATTCTGGGGCATAATGGAGAAGTAGGTGTACAGTGTCTTGGGTTCCTAGGTCTCAGGGGAGGGGGCAGGGTCTGAGGGAGGCTTAGAGTGTCTTTGGGGGAAGGGGAGCCTGACGGAAGATAGTGTCGGTGGGGAGGAAAAGGACAGGTGGGGCAAGGACAGGTCTGAGCAGGCTCTCGGCACATTCCAGCCTCAGTCTGGGCAGCGATGGGGCAGATAGAGGACAGGGGTCAGAATCAGTGGTTTAAGGACAGAACAGAGTTGCTTAACCGGAAAGGAGGGATTGGAGAACTGTCTAGGGTAAGGGATGTGGCGTTGGGCTGGCTGGAGACGCTGACATGAGGACTGGGTTGGGGGGCACTCCTGGAGGAGGGAGGTTCAGGCTTGGATTTGGGGATGGTGGCAGAGGAGCGCAGTTCCAAAGTGACCAGAAGCCACACGGAGGGTCAGGGCAGGCCAGCTTCCTCTGGCGGGGAGCAGAGGCCAGGGCAGCGGGCACGGGGGGTGGGGCTACCGAAGCCCATGCCAACAGGAAGCATGGCCAGGGCCTACCCGCCGCTCCCACGCTCCCACGCTTCGGAACCCCACCCAGCAGGGGAGGTGGGGGCTGAGCTCCCTGCAGATGGGAAGGGACAGGGGGTCTCTCCTTCCTCACTCCCTCTCTCCCTCTTCTCACCTCTCATTTCTTCCTTCCCTCTGCCACTTGCCAGTCTGCTGCCTCCAGCAGCTGGACTCTAGGAAAGCTGCTGCAGCTTTCTGAGCCTCAGTTTCCCCATCTGTAAACTGGGGGTAAGGTTTGAGATACGTGGCCCTAAGGGTCCTCTTCAGCCCCCTTTCTACTTGTGCCTTGACAATATCCATGCCTCCTCCCCACCACCATCTCAGTCTTAGGAGCCCATTTTGCAGGGACCCAGACACCTGCTCCCCAGGGGGGAGGGGCTGAAGGAGAGGCAGGTGCCCAGCTGGGGAAGTGCAGGGGAACAAGATGTTGATATCAGCAGGGGGAGGGGCGGAGAGAGACTGAGACCCAGAGACAGAGATACTGAGAGACAAAGGCGGTGTGAGACAGAGACAATGATGCAGTAAGAGACAGTGAAAGACAGAGCTCCCCAAGTTGAGATACACACAGAAAGATGGAAAGTCTGACAGAAACGGAGACCCTCAGATATAAATAGAGATCGAAACAGAAGCATCCCCAGAGAGACAGGGAAATTTCAGAGACTGAGTCAGGGGTTTGAGGGAAGAGGAACCAGCAAAGTAGAAGTGGGGTGCAGTGTGGGCAGGAGGTATGTCTAGCGGAGTGGAGTTTGTGACAAACTAAAGAAAGGGACAGGGAACCAGGGAGCCTTAGAGGGATAAGGGGGTAGGGGAGGGCTAAGAACAACAGCACCATTGTTTGGGGAGGGTTGGGGGGGCAGGTCCCCTGAGGCAGGAAATTGGCCCTCTTCCCCTGCACAGAGGTGGGGCCGTGGCCCGCTGGGGGAGCTGGCAGACATCTTTGGAGAAACAGGTGCTGAGCTCAGTAGGGGAGCCCAGGTGGATCCCCCTCCCTGACAACATTCCTCAGTCAGGGACCCCTCCCTACTCCTCCTAGGGAATCCAGCAGTCCCAGTCCCCCCTAAACCTCTTCTTCCAGAATTCTAGATCTCTCCAAGGTATTGCCACACAAAGAGAGAGGAAAAAAAGTCTCTCCGTGGTTTCTGGAGGCCATGTGCTTCCGGCCAGATCTGCCCTGGGCTTAGAGCCAGGAGAAAGGGCAGAGGGAAGGAGACACAGGGGCCAGGACCCAGGGGTGTTCCTCAGAGCGGGGACTGGGGTTTGGGGGACCCAGTGTCCTGGATGGGGTGGGGGGTGGGAGTGTGTCATTCACTTCTTGAGTATTGGGTGATCATTTCTAGACTTCTTGGGGAATTGGGAAGGTGGTAGGATCTTCTACGGCAGGTTGCTTTCTAGGGTTGGACCAGCTGTGTGGTCAGAGAAGGGCGGGGGAACTTTCTGGAGGCCAGATGTCTGTTTCTAGACCTCCCCACTCCCCCACCCCCTAAATGAGGAACTATTTTTGGTGGGGAAGGGGGTGGGGGAATTAAAAAGGGCTGTGAGTTGTAAGGTCTCCCCTCAGGTGTGCATCCCATGAGAATGGCTGAAGAGGAGGGTACACACCAGCATCTGAGCCGGGGCTGTCAGGCTGGGAAGGAAGAGACCACTTTCCTTGGGGACCAGATGGTCTTGAGAGTCCCCCAAAGCTGAGACACTGGGTGGAACCAGGTTTTGCCTGGACGGTCATGGGGGGAGGACAGGCAGGGAGGAATGGGTGACAGAGGCCAGGAAATTGGGAATTGAGAAGGGATGGCATTATGGGAGGAAGGTGGAGGGGACTGACCAGTTGGGAACCTAGGATCTTACCCCTTTTTCTGTCCCTTCCAACAGTGGGCGCTCTACCTGTTCCTGGTTAAATGCACCATCAGCATTTCCACCTTCTTGCTCCTTTGTCTTATCGTGGCATTTCACGCCAAAGAGGTCCAGGTAGGGCAGGCCCCACCCCTGGGCCCCTTCCTTGCTACCCCCCAGCCCCTACGGCTCCCTGTCAGCTCACACTTTCCATCCTCCTCCTCCTCCTGCTCTGAGTAATAAGGTTTCTCCACCCTGAGATTTGTCTACACCCTCACCCACCGAGGTGAGAATAACCACAGATAGACAGACCGAGCCTCCTGGAGCAACCCAGTCCCATGCTCCACGTGCAGCCCTGTCTCCCCTTGCATGCCCATGGATGCTGAGAGCTCCCACCCCCAGGCAGCCTCACTCCAGGCCCAGCCCCCCAGATCTCTGTCATCCATGCCTGGGGCCCCACCTGCTCCAGTTCCAAGTAACCTGAAATCCAGGCTATGTGCCTGAGGGTCCTTCCCTACTCCTAAGCTCCCCACCTCTGTGCCAATTACCCCCTAGACTCTGGGGGTGGGGGGTGGCGTTCCACCCATCACCCCCCTCCCACGTCCTATCTCATCCAGGGGCTCAACTCTCCACCAGCACTCTCCCCTCATCCCATCCCCTACATTCCCAGATCCTGTTGCCTCTACCCCTTCCCCCAAAACCTCTGTATATGAAATGGGGGTTATCCATCATATGTAGTAATTACCCCCTCTGGCACCTGCTCGGCAGAAAGTACACATTATCATCACTAGTCAAACAGTTAAGTGACCTGGATTTGTAACTCAGCTGTGCTGCTACAGCTGAAAGACCTGGGCCTGAGTGTCTGCACCTGTAAAATGGGGGTAAAATGCTTTCAGTTTCACTGTGTTGGGAGCATTCCCTGAGTCATAACATGTAAAGGAGATAGAGCAGTGCCTGGCCCATTCAAAGTGCCCCGTAAATGTTGGCTATCTGCATTGCCAATGGGGTGCGGTTTTCAGTTAGTTACTCTCCCGGCCCCAGAAACAGGAGGAGATGGCTCCATGCATCAGGACTGTAGGCTCCCAGGAGGCAGGACTTTCTGCTCTGTGCACCGGTACCTTCAATATATAGAACAATGTGGGGGTACACAGGAAATTCTGGAAGCGGGCTGAAACCGAGGGGGAGGGCGTTAGGAAGAAAGTGGAGAGAGGTCCTCTTCAAGGTCCTGCCCCACTCCTTCCCCACCCTCCCCAACCCCACCCACCGGACGGCCCCCCTTATCTCCTGGCTCTGGCAGGCAGGCGGCCACCTGACCTTCTTGTGACCCCCTCTCCGATCTGTCCCCTCCCCGCAGTTGTTCATGACCGACAACGGGCTCCGGGACTGGCGCGTGGCGCTGACCGGGCGGCAGGCTGCGCAGATCGTGCTGGAGCTGGCTGTGTGCGCGCTGCACCCAGCGCCCGTGCGGGGTCCGCCGTGTGCCCAGGGTTTGGGGTCCGGGCCCACCGCGGCGGCAACGCAGTCCTGGCCGGGCTTCCTGGATGAGAGCGAGGCGCTGCTGTCGCTGGCCATGCTGCTGCGCCTCTACCTGGTGCCCCGCGCCGTCCTCCTGCGCAGCGGTGTCTTGCTCAACGCGTCCTACCGCAGCATCGGCGCCCTCAACCAGGTCCGCTTCCGCCACTGGTTCGTGGCCAAGCTGTACATGAACACGCACCCCGGTCGCCTGCTGCTCTGCCTCACGCTTGGCCTCTGGCTCACCACCGCCTGGGTGCTGTCGGTGGCTGAGAGGTGAGGGTGCTGCGGTGAGGGGTGGGGGGACCTCGAGCATCTGGAGAAGCCGCTCACAGCCCCAGCTGAACCCACCCCCCTCCGGGGTCCACACTCATCCACTGGGCTGGGAGGAACCAACGGGCCAGCTCCTGCCCTTCCTCCGCTTGCAGCCTCCAGTCTCCCCAGACACACACAGACCCTAGCAAGCCCTTCCTTCCCCGCTTCCACACCTGTCCTGTCTCAGGTCTCGGGGCACCTGTTCAGTCTCTAAACCCAGGTACTGGGGCCTGGCCAAAGGTTGTAACTGCCTCCTTGGAGGATATGGACACATTTTCTGACTTAGCATAGATGCACTGGGGTGCTACCCGCCATCCTGGGACGGTGGTGATTTGGGGCTGCTCTGGAAGGGAATTTCCTGCAGGGAACGGATGCAGGATTCCAGGCTGCCTGCTGGACAGACTGCAAGATGGGCCTCAGGTCCTCTCTCTTACAGATAAAGAAAGTGACATTAATCTTAGCCAGTTGGTCCTAAGGTGTGGTTCCAGAACCGGCAGTATCACCTGGGAGCCTGCCGAATTCTCCCAATTCTCAGGCCCTACCCACAACTAACAAATCCAAAACTCTGGCAGGTGGGGGCCAAGCAGTCTGTTTTAACAAGGCATTCTGACCCCGGCTCAAGTTTGGGACATCTGGTTTAGTATATCTGGCAAACGATTCTTTTTTTTTTTTAAAGATTTTATTTATTTGATAGACAGAGATCACAAGCAGGCAGAGAGGCAGGCAGAGAGAGAGAGAGAGGAGGAGGCAGGCCCTCACTGAGCAGAGAGCCCAATGCGGGGCTCGATCCCAGGACCCTGGGACCATGACCTGAGCCGAAGGCAGAGGCTTTAATCCACTGAGCCACCCAGGCGCCCCTGGCAAAGGATTCTTGAGGGGAGATGGGGAAAGACAAGCACTGGCTTTAGATCCTTTCTCTCTGACCCTCTCTTTCCTCATCTGTGAAATGGGTGTGAAATTTTACCATCTTTGAAGTCTCCCCAGCAATTCTAATCTTTGAGGATTTCTATTTAAAGATTTTATTTATTTATTTATTTATTTGACAGACAGAGAGTAGGCAGAGAGGCAGGCAGAGAGAGGCGGGGGGGGGGGCGGAGAGGGGGGGAAAGCAGGTTCCCTGCAGAGCAGAGAGCCGGATGTGGGGGCTCGATCCCAGGACCCTGGGATCATGACTTGAGCTGAAGGCAGAGGCTTTAACCTGCTGAGCCACCCAGGCACCCCTCTTTCAGGATTTTTAATTGATACATCTTGTAGGCTCTGTTTTCCTGTTTCTCATCTGAAAAATGGGAGGGTGGGCAAGAGGGGTCAAATTTCTCAACCCCAAGGCAGAAGTCCTCAAACTTGAATGCTTCCAGATGAGGGGAGTAGGGCTTAACAGTGCAAATTCAGTCCCCACATCCAAACACTAGTGTAGTGGGTCTGACATGTCTGGGGCCTCACGAATGAAGCGTTTGTTGCTGACTCTTATGCAAGGGGTCTGTGGGCTCAAGTTTAGACAAATCAGGATTTTCAGTCCCTTCCATGGCTCAAATTAAATGTCTCCTTCTATGAAGTCGGGGGAAGGGAGGGCAGGGTCCTGCCTTTTTAGTCTTGACGGGACCACCTGTAGGCCATAAAGCATCTTTATGAACATTAGAAAAAGGCACCTCTGGGGTGCCTGGCTGGCTCAGTCGGTGGAGCGTATGAATCCTGATCTTGGGGTTGTGAGTTTGAACCCCATGTTGGGTGTAGAGGTTAATTTAAAAAATAATAAAATCTGAAAGAAAGAAAGAAAGAAAGAAAGAGAAAGAGAAAGGAAGGAAAAAGGAAGGAAGGAAGGAAAATTAGAAAAGAAAAGAAGAGAAAAAAAAATCACCCCTTGCTCTCCGTGTATGCAGATCCCTGTCAGAGTGTGACAAGAGGACTCTGGGCTGGGTTTCTGGCCCTCTCAACTCCTCAACCTGCTCAGAAAGCAGCAGTCCTGGTAGCCTAAGGAAAACCAAACAAGCTTTGGAATTGGCTGGATCCAGGCTCAAATGCCACAGCCCAGAGAGGCTGAGCATATCTTGCCAAGCTCACACAGCAGAGACGAAGCAGGCAGGCTCTCCAAAGCCCAGAATTTACAGACTTTTTCTCTGAATGCTTCTGGGGACTGTAGGTGTGTTAGGAAGGAGAGTACCAGACATCAAGGGAAGCCTGGGGGTAGGGTTTCAGAACTAACCCATCCTTCCCCACAGGCAGGCCGTTAATGCCACCGGACACCTTTCAGACACACTGTGGCTGATCCCCATCACTTTCCTGACCATTGGCTATGGAGACGTGGTGCCAGGCACCATGTGGGGCAAGATTGTTTGTCTCTGCACTGGAGTCATGGTGAGCACAGCCCCCTACAGGACCCTACCCCTACCTACCCCCAACTGCTTATCTCTTGGGCCCAAAGAAATCATGGAGCCAACAAAGGGACTCAGAGACACCGCCCCCAAGGAACTTGGGTATCTGGACACCCACAGCCCCATTTCCTTTCAAAATCCAGGAACCCGTCCCCTAAATCCTTGTTCTCCTTGGAACTTAGGATCCTAGACCTCACCATCCTGGAAAACACAGGCCCCTGACCTCCCAGCCCCATTTCCTTCCAGAATCCAGGAATCCAGCCCTGAGCCTCAGGAAGGCTCAGACATCCTCCTTCTCACTCCCTTACCCTCTCAGTCTAGGACACAGGCCCTTGGTTTCCCAGCTTCTCCAGGGCACAGGAACCCAGTCTCCAGCCTCCATTAGGGCTTCATCCAAAGCCTGCCTGTGGGGTCAGGCTGCTTGTCTTCAGATCCTGCTTCTGCCACTTCCAAGCTGGGATCAAGCCTATAATAAAATGGGGATGCTGATACTAATGTATTCCTCATGGGGTTCCTGAGATGAATTAAACCACATAAAGGGTCTCAGTACCCAGCACATAGGAAATGCTTGGTAAATGGGTCAAGGGGTGGGGGTGGGAAGGCTGTTATTTGTAACTGGTCGCAAGCATCCAGCTGCCCACCCTAGCTCATGTCAAGGATGAGACAGAGGCTTCCCAGAGTTGGTCTCCTCCTGAAACCAGACATCTACCACCTTCCCTTCATAGACCCAAGCATCCAGCTCCCCCTACCTAGCCCCTATCCTCGACCAGGACCCAGCACCCAAAGCCTTGGCCTTCACCTCCTCTTGCGATTTGGCTCCGCCTACCCAGGGCTGCCAGCCCCCAGTCCTGACGTTGTCCCAGAAAAGATATGCTACATTTCCACTGGTCATGGATGGGGTGATGGGAAAGTGTGATCCCCTCCTCACAGGAGTGAGTCTTTGGGACCAAGAAAGAGGGGCAGAGATTCAGCCAGGGAAACACTCCCAAAGGGTCAGGGACCCTCAGGGCTGCCTGGAACCTCCTCCCATTTGACACAAGAAGAAACTGACCTAGAGAGATCAGGCAATTTGCACTTGAGCTCACAGCTCAGCTCCTGGCAGGGAGGTTCCCCGACACAATGGGATAATCATAAGTAACTTTATCGAGTACATACTCTGTGCCAGCCTCTGCGCTGAACCCTTTCCAGGTGTTCACTTAAGGAACCCACAGAGTAATACTGTGAGGGCATATGCCCATTTTACAGGGAAGAAAGTGAGCCCCTGAGAGATTAAGTAACATGCTCAGAGCGGGGCTTGGAACACAAGTGTTCCTGGAACCAATGTTTATAACCAGTAAATTGTTCAGCGTGTTCTTGAGCTGAGACACAGTTTGGGGAAGGGGAAGCCTTCAGAAGAAAATTCATTGTAACTCAGGGAAGAAAAGCAGGTACCACCAAGCAGCTGATGGTTCAGAGGTCCTGGGAGAAGAGGGGAGTGTTCAGACCAAGATGCTCGGGAAGCTACGGCAGATTGAGGCCAGGCTGAGTTGTCTGGAGGAGAGGCCTAGACCTTGGAAGGCTCTGAAAGTGAGGGTACGAAGTTTGGGGCAGTAGGGTAAGGGAGCAGGGTCATAATGTTAGATCTCCCTGGGGTCTGGGTCAGGAGATGGTCCAGGGAAAGGACGGGGCCAGAACTGGCCAGGAGCCACAGGGGCAGAAGGAGGGGGAGGTACACCTTTGGTGACCTGATGGCCAACTGGCTGTGAGCAGTGAGGAGGAAGGGCTCCGGCAGGAGCCCAAGCTCTACCTCTTACCCTAGATCAGCCCTTCTCCCCTTCTCCAATCATACCTTTAACAAAAGAGGATTCTGGTGGTATAAACACTATACTCACAAGTGGGACTCAGACACATGACCTCTGATCCTGGCTCCACCCCCTTGGGGTGTGTGGGACCCCGGTTCCCCTCTCTGGGCCTGCTCATCTGTCCACCGGGGGTGGTCTGGCCTGCCTTCTGTGGCTGTTGGGAGGGTTCAAGGAGGGAGTCTGGTGGCCCTCCGTCATAGTGTCTGCTGTGCCCACAGGGGGTCTGCTGCACAGCCCTGCTGGTGGCCGTGGTGGCCCGCAAGCTGGAGTTTAATAAGGCAGAGAAGCACGTGCACAACTTCATGATGGACATCCAGTACGCCAAAGAGGTGAGGATGGGCAAATGGCACCCATGGCACATGCCTCCTTCAGACCCAGGAGTCCAGACACCACCCCCTCCTCCCAGAGCCCTAGGGGTCTGCCTCCACTGACACTATGCTCACCCCCAGATGAAGGAATCAGCTGCCCGAGTGCTACAAGAGGCCTGGATGTTTTACAAACACACACGTAGGAAGGACCGAGGGGCTGCCCGCAGGCACCAGCGCAGGCTGCTGGCCGCCATCAACAGGTAAGGGCCTCCCTCTGTGCCCATCTCCTCCCTTCCACATGGTGTGTGGCAACAAATGTGCGTATGCACCCAGGCTGGGACACCGGCGTGCGGGCCCGCTGAACAGATGTCCACCTAGACATCACAGCGACTCTGTGCCGGCCTGTCCTGAGCGTCTGTGTCTGTGGGTCCGCGCCAATCTGTATGGGGCGGAGGCGGTCAGGATACCTGGGGCTCTACCTAAGAGATGGGCTTAGGGGGGTTTCAGCTCTGGCAACCCTTCCTCACTGGACCACATCTATGTGAGTCTCTCCTCCGATTAGCCCATCCCCGAGCTGGGATCACTTCTGACCTCCAGCTTCTTCCCACAGGTTCCGCCAGGTACGGCTGAAACACAGAAAGCTCCGGGAACAAGTGAACTCCATGGTGGACATCTCCAAGGTACCAGGACCCTGTGGGAGGAAGGGTCTGGAAGAAAAGGGAGGCCAGGGCAGCTGGCAGGGACATCCGGCCCCAGCATAACGAACACTGGCAGGGGTCTGGCAAACACACACACGTTCGACAAACGTTTGTGGTTGAATGAATGATGTGACAGTTTCTTAAACTCATGGAGGGGACCGATCCCTTTTAACCTTAGAAAAAGAAATCACACAAAGAACTTTAGTGTTTGGTTTTACATTATTTTTATTGGCAAGTTAATGTGGACGGATACAAAATTCCTTCCAACTATGACTCTTAGACAGCAATAAAACCAAAGCAAATATACAAACCAAGTTCAAACACAAATGGCAAGACCAATAAAACACAAATTAACAACACTGACACAGACGGGGCACATTGTTTCAGTAAAAGGCAATCTCTGCTGCTATTGCGAAGAGGGGCCTATAGGGCCATGGGGCTGACTCAACTTGCCATTCTCCGGCTGGGACCACCAGATTCGGCCGGCGCTTGGGGATGGTAACGTCACACCCCTTGGCTTGGCTCACAGCACCTTTTGCTTATTAAGCGGCCTTTGCTTTTTCTCATTAGCCCGAGACAATTCAAACAGTGGCCCTTGGCACCAAGGCCATGGCAAGCAGTCACAGATGCGGGGCCCCTAAACTGCACGGCAGGTCTCAGTGATGCGGTGGGGGCCTAGATCTGCCAGAACTGGCAGGTCATAATTTCTGAAGATTATCCAGCCAAAAACTGAGAATTCAAGAATTCTCACAGAAAGCTCACACACCCTTGAGGATAGAGCTGTGGCTCCTAGTCTGAGAAGCTGATGAAAGGGCTAAGCGGATCCCGAAGTTGTTCATCAGTTCCACAAACACTAGGCCTTACTGGAGGAGCCACCTTGGGCACGTCATTTAACTGCTCCAGGCCCATTTCTGTAGTTGTAAAAATGGGAATGGAATCCTCACTCCCCAGGCTTTTAAGAGGATTTAAACCATGTGTGAAAAGCACTGAGCCAGGCAGCTGGGATAAGGAGGAAGTCTAGCTCAGCCTGCTGCTACCTCCCACCCCCCTCTCTGCCCAGATGCACATGATCCTGTGTGACTTGCAGCTGGGTCTGAGCAGCTCACATCAGGCCCTGGAGAAGCGGATGGACGCCCTGGCAGGGAAGCTGGACACGCTGACTGAGCTGCTTAGCAGTGCCCTGGGGTCGAGGCAGCTTCCAGAACCAAGCCAGGAGGCCACGTAGCTGGTGAGGCAGCTGGGACTTGGGCAGAAAAACATCCTAGAGAAATGGTGCCTATAGATAGCACCTCTTTTGGCTAAGGGGATAGGGGATGGCCTTGGAGATGATGCTACTCTTTCTTTTCTGCTCTGCCTATCTGGAGGAGAGGACTCAAGTTTGGGGCTAGACTGGCAGGGGAGGAAGGAGACATTCCTTCTCCCCTTTGCTGACCCTCAATACCCTCTCCCTTCCTTTGTGTGGTCTGTCTGCCTGTTCCTGGGCATGTTCCTGGTTTCTGTCCAGATGCCTGGTCTATTGGTGGCAGATACATCCACCCTCTTCCTTCCCCCTTGGTCCACTGGTGTCTGTCTCCACCTCAGTGTCCCTGCTCGTGCTCTGCCCCCCTCTGGGTTCTGGCCTATCTATCTCTCTGCTTGTCTCCCCAGGACCCATGGAGGAAGGACCAAGCTACTTTCCCCAGGATTGAGGTGGAGGACATTGTCCCTGCTACTCCTGACCCAGCCCTTTGAATAAAGCACCTCAAGTGCAAGGACCAAAGTGCAAGGACCTTAGGGTGGTCTCACTCACTGACTGACAGCGCTGGAGGAGACACTGGTTCAAGGAGAAAGGCTGTGGCCACACACACCCAAACCCCTGCCCCAAAAGGGAAAATGGTCTCACTACTATCCCACATACTCTGGACAAAACATCCTTACTATGCTGCTATGGATGACCTCCAGCTTTCAGTTAGAAGTGGAGGTGCCTGGGGGCTCAGACTCCTGGGTCCCAGAGGAGGAGGGGATTGGGGGCCCAGAGTCCAAGATCCTGGGATGCCTTAGTGACCATGGGATTGACCAGCTAAAGGAACCAGGCCTGAGGCTGAGGTGGCGGGAGGCAGCTCCCCCTGGCGGGAGATCCAGGAGGACACAGTTTTCCAGAGCTGCGGAGAGTGTCTGGTGCAGAGAAGGGGGGTGGGGGGGTACAGCTCACCAGTCTCTGCTCTTAACTTTGTAATAAATGTTCAACAAAGCCAGAAGAAGCTGCTGTTTCTTTCTAAACATATGTACATTCCCGACAGGCAGATCATCTGGCGTAAGGCCTTTGCCCTGTCCATTTCCCAATCTATAAAGCAGACACCTACTCCAAGTCCCCTCCCAGCTCCATGGGCCACAACTAGGCCATGAAGTCCTCAGCAGCCCCCACCCCACAGATCTGAGGCTAAGAGCAAGGGCTTCAAATCCAGGATTTGGTTCAGGGTCCAAAGCCTAACTCTGCCATCCACTGGCTGTGAGACTCTGGGCAAGTGGCTTCACCTCTCTGAACAATTTACCTCACCTCTAAGATGGGTCCACCCTCCCATGGAACTGCTGTGAAGACGGCAACAGAGAGTGGCACAGAGGGTCAGGTATTTAGCAAGAACCAAACACTCAAGAGACAGTTGATCATTTTTATTATTGCTACTGATTTTCAGACACAACACACAGCTGCTGTTTCTTCTGCTGCCCTCTCCCCCCAACTCATCTCACCAGAACCTAGATGACTACTCACCCATCAGGAGACTAACAAGAACCCCAAACCACTCCACATACTCATTTCATTATCTGCTACGACTCAGACAGGAAAAGGGAAGGGACTGGAACTTCTGAAGGTCCTACTGTGTGCCCCCCTTCTGTAATTCACCAGGACGACTTCCCACCCCGCTCCACCCCATTGTAAAGATGCAGAAACTGAGGTTTCAAGAGGAGCCCGGTCTAGAGCCCAGGAATCTGGCTGCAGGCCCCTGATTCACAGCCCGCCTGCCCTGGCGCTAAGCCCTCCTTCTGCCCTGTCTGAGGTGAGTCAGAGACAGAGTGGCCTTGGACTGAGGCCTTCCAACTGAGGTTTCACTTCCCACAGCCGCTTCATTCTACTTTGAGAAGCTGATTCACCCTTGCTTCCTTTGATTTGCGGGGAAGCCCGGGCTTCGAGTCATCCTTTTCTGCTGAGCTATCTTTGGATTTCCCTCCAAATCCACAGCAAGCCTCATGCATCGGCCCTGAGAGCTAAATTGGGGCTTGCACCACCCACTGCCACAGACTGCCCTTCCTCTGGACACCAGCCCACCTGGGAACAGAGGAGACAGGAACTAGATGGGATCTCTGATGACATTTCCAACACCCTCCCCCTGCAGGAAGCCCTCCTCACAGTGTTGCCAATCCCCTACCAAACTTAATCCCCCTGGTCACACCCCACTGCTGCCGGCACTCTCCTTTAGGCCTCAGCTTGGATGTCCCCTTCTCTAGGGAGCCCTTTCTGAAGTTCTCACAGTCCAGTGAATCTTGTCTCTATCATATTTTTTTTAAAGATTTTATTTATTTGACAGAGAGAGACAGCATAAGCAGGGGGAATGGCAAAGGGAGAGGGAGAAGCAGGCCCCCTGCTGAGCAGGGAGCCCATGATCCTAGGACCCTGGGATCAGGGCCTGAGCTGAAGGCAGACACTTAACCAACTGAACCACCCAGGTGCCCCTCTATCACAATATTTTTTGAGCCCAGCACCACACTCAGTCCTTTATACATAAATATATTTATTTATATATAAATAACCTCATAAAATCTCTAAGGAGGCAAAGTGGGTATTGTGGCCTTGTTTTATGTATGAAGTAACCGAGGCAGAGAGAGATTTAATAAACCTGCCCACAGTCACAGTACAGATTGGGGGGTAGGGCTGGGATCTGACCCAGGCAGCTTGGCTCCAGAGCCCCAGCACGTAGCCAGCAGGCCCATTCATTAGCTCAGAGATCACTGCACCGTATTTTCATTTTTGTTCTCTACTGTGTCTTCAATGTCAAGGGCTGGCACATGCAGGGCCTCACTGAAGATCACTGAATGAAAAACACTGAAGACCTGGGGTGGCCCAAACTCCTCACCTTCTACCACGGTAGTTTCTGCTGAGACGAGATATGAACTGGTTAGAAGGGGCTCTTCACTAAGAAACGAAGAGAACGGGGCGCCTGGGTGGCTCAGTCATTAAGCGTCTGCCTTCGGCTCAGGTCATGATCCCAGAGTCTTGGGATCGATTCCCACATCGGGCTCCCTGGTGGGTGGGAAGCCTGCTTCTCCCTCTCCCACAACCCGCCCCCGGCCCGCTTGTTTCCCTCTCTCACTATGTCTCTCTCTGTCAAATAAGTAAAAATCTTTAAAAAAGAAAGAAAGAGGGGCGCCTGGGTGGCTCAGTGGGTTGAAGCCTCTGCCTTCGGCTCGGGTCATGATCCCGGAGTCCTGGGATTGAGCCCCGCATCGGGCTCTCTGTGCAGCGGGGAGCCTGTTTCCTCCTCTCTCTGCCTGCCTCTCTGCCTACTTGTGATCTCTGTCTGTCAAATAAATGAATAAAATCTTAAAAAAAAAAAATAAAAAAGAAACAAACAAACAAACTAAGAGAACACATGAGAGATCTGCTCTGAAGCATCTTGCATCTGCCCCCGCCTACCTGCACCCATTCCCCAAAGCGGGGCATCGGTCCTGAGGCCCCCCCTCCCAGCAGTTTCTGCACTGCGCCTCATAAAATCAGCACTTCCTGAAGGCCCTGCACCAGGGGCCTTGAATCAGAGAGCTCTGTCAAGGTGCTCAGTCTCACTGTGCTCTGGGCTTCTTCCCTCCCCTGCTTGTTTTGCCTCCACTCCCATGAGAGGACTGGATGGGGAAAAGAGGCCCAGAAAGGGGCGGGGTGGGGGCTTACCAGAGCTAAAAAGCCAGTCAGGAGCTGAGGCTGAGGCAAACCTTGGCCCCTCTCATGCACCCACCTCACCAGACCCTGAGGACTCTCCCAACATTCAGATATGACTGGGTCTGGCCCTGGCCCAAAACTCTTCTGTGGCTCCCACCTGCTCTTCTGTCAAAGTCTAGCTCCTTGGCTCAGCTCATTTTTTTTCTTTTATTGAGACCCATTTTACATAAAGCACACATATTTTAAATGCAGCCTCAATGAATTTTTACGAATTTATTCACCTAAGCAGCCACCACACAGATCAAGCTAGAAGTTTCCAGCCCCCTAAAAGCTCTCCCGTCCCTCCCTCCCCTCCTCCATCCCCAGTAACCACCATCCTGACCTCTTGTGCCCAACTCTGAACCCTGCTCTTTTTGCTGGTGTGTACTGGCTTCTTGGGCTCTGCACAGTGGCCACGAGCTCCATCCAGGCCCGTCATTTTTGCACTGCTGAATAGTATCCCATCGTGTTATACCCAGAGGTCTCACCTGGGGGCCTCTTTAGGGTCCGGCCGCACCCCTCCTCCGGCCTCCCCCAACCCCATCCTGGCTGCTAATGATTCTGCACCCAATTTCAGTGTGTGGGATTTCCCCCCCCACACCAAGCAATTCTCAGCCGTCGGCTGGGTGTCCTACACTTCAACTCAGTTCTACACTGTCTACATGGAGACAGAGTTCAAGTCCACAGGTGAAGAGCTCAGTCCTACAGGACTGCACCCCCTTGAATCTTTAGACGCCAGTGGCAAGTCCAGGTTGACACCTGTGCTTCTGACCAACCAGCTACAGATCGCAGGTTCCAACAAATGCCCCCTTGGGTTGAATTAATTTGCTAGAGCAGCTCACAGAACTCAGAGAAACATTTTACTTACCGGATTCCTCATATATCATATATTAATAATTATTATAAGCCAGGATAAAACTTAGGAAGAGCCAGATGGAAGAGACACCCAGGCAAGGTATGGGGAAGGGTAGGAGCTACCACGCCCTCTCCAGGGACACCACTCTCCCTTCATCTCCACATGCCCACCAACATGCAAGCTCTCGCAACCCTGTCCTTTTCGGTTTTGGGGGGTTTTTTGTCCTTTGATGGAGGCTTCATTACATAGTCATCATTAATGAAATCACTGGCCACTGGCAACTGATTCAACCTCCAACACCCCTCTCCCCGCCCCTGAAGGCCAAGGGTCAGACCGGATATTCTAATCTCTAATCACAAGGTTGGGTCCCTGGCAATCAGCCCACAGCCCTTGGTTACCTAGGTACTTTCCAAAAGCCACCTCATTAACATCACAAAAGACACAGCTACTGCTCTCACCACAGAAAATTCCAATGGTTTTAGGTACTATGAGCCAGAAATGGGATGCATACCAAATATATGATTACAAATCAGAGTATCTGAACGCCTGCCTGGCTCAGTCGGTGAAGTGCCTTGGCTCAGGTCATGATCCCAGGGTCCTGGGATCAAGTCCCACATTGGGCTTCTTGCTCAACAGGGAGCCTGCTTCTCCCTCTGCCTGCTCTGCCTGCTCTGCCTGTAGCTCTCCGTGCTTCTGCTCTCTCTCTGACCAATAAATAAATAGAAATCTTAAAATAAAATCTTAAAAAAAAAACCCCAAAGTATCACTGCTGCTCCTGCCAGGGACTCCTCTTCCCCAACATTCCTTGCTGTAGCTGCCCGCCACTGTCCTCTCCCTCTTGCCCCATCCACTTACAACAAACACCACCAGCGTTTACCCACTTCTTCATTATGGTTCACAAAGGAAGCCCTACAATTTACATCAACACCAGACTGTAGACCCATCTTGAGCTTTTATGCTGAGTGGAATAGCTGCCAACAAAGAAGATGCAAGAAAGTGGTTTTTACAATTTGGAAGGGATGTCAGATGGCACAGCTTTCCTTTCTTTTTTGTTTTACCAGGGTGAACAGGCTCCTCTTTGCTTCAAGTCTAATTCCTCTCTCGGCCTGTCCTCTGTCAGCAACCCCCCTACCTCCTTAAGGACTCGGTTCCGAAGCATACAAACATGGTGAAACGTCTCCCACCTTAAAAACACCCCACTAGGGGCGCCTGGGTGGCTCAGGGTGTGATCCTGGGGTCCTGGGATTGAGCCCTGCATCGAGCTCTCTGCTCTGTGGAGAGCCTGCTTCCTCCCCTCTCTCTGCCTGCCTCCCTGCCTACTTGTGATCTCTATCAAATAAATAAATAAAATCTTAAAAAAAACAACAAAAACCCACTAGAACTTTTAGCACCTTAGATTCGGTGTTATGTTTAAAGTTCACTATGTACTCACTGAACTACAAAACATCTGGGATTCAAATTCAGATTTTAGATATTGTAAAACAACCAGGATGTAGAAATCCTTTAAAGTAAGTTTTTACAGAACCAATTGCCGTTTCATACAACATGGGAGATTTTCACCGACATAAAAAGCATAGGAGACCTGCTGTAAGATTTCGTAACATGAGCGAGGAGAAGGTCAGAGGGAGAAGCAGACTCCCCGTGGAGCTGGGAGCCCGATGCGGGACTCGATCCCGGGTCTCTGGGATCATGACCTGAGCCGAAGGCAGTCGTCCAACCAACTGAGCCACCCAGGCATCCCTGTAAGATTTCATTTATATGAAGTTCAAGAGCAGCCAGAACTTGTCTAGGACCAGAATCAGATCAACGTGGGGCAGGGGGATGGACAGGAAAACCGCACCAAACAAATTTCTGGGGTGCTGCAAATGACCTCTACCCTGACCTAGTTAGTAGTTAGATCAGTATACAGATTTGTAAAAATTCACTGACCTGTACCCTTAAGGTCTTTGCCTTTTATGCACTTGACCATACTTAAGCTCCATCTCACCAAAAAAGAGCTGAAGAAAAGTACTCATGGGCGCCTGGGTGGCTGGGTCAGTTAAGCCTCTGCCTTTGGCTCAGGTCATGATCTCAGGGTCCTGGGATCGAGCCGCATCTGGCTCTCTGCTCAGCGGGGAGCCTGCTTCCCCCTCTCTCTCTGCCTGTCTCTCTGCCTACTTGTGATCTGTCAAATAAATAAATAAAATCTTAAAAAAAAAAAAAGTACTCATAAACTTTTCCTCACAGAATGTGTATTACAATATTGAGAAGTTTCCATTAACAGACTCAGGGACAAAAAAGAAGACATGCTTTTTTCTTTTTTTGTTATATATTTATTTATTTACTATTTGAGAGAGACACAAAGTGAGAAAGAGACAGCACAAATGGGGGGGGAGACAGAGGGAGAGGGAGAACCCCCCAGGGAGCTGGGAGCCAGGGGCAGGGCCCTGGGATCATGACCCGAGCTGAGGGCAGAGCTTAACCGACTGAGTCACCTAGGTGCCCCGAAAGCCATGTTTTCTTGCTGGTGGACCCCATGCCAACCCCTAACAACTTCTCCAGACCTCTGGTCACCAGCTGATCACCGGCTCTTTGGAACCCTTTGTTCCCTTGGCTCCAGGTCAACCCTTCTGCTGATGTTCCTACTCCCTGTCAGCCCCTTTCTGGGGTACTGGTCCTCCCCCTGATTTCCTAGATGCGGGAGGCTCAGGGCCCAACCTCTGCTCTGTCTATTCACTCGACCTGGATGGTTTCGGCCAATCCCAGGGCTTTAAGTACCATCTACACTAAAAGCTCCAGATGGAGCATACTTGTAGAGCTGCTAATAAAATCACAGGACAGGGCACCTGGGTGGCTCATGGGGTTAAGCTTCTGCCTTAGGCTCAGGTCATGATCTCAGGGTCCTGGGATCAAGTCCCGCATCGGGCTCCCTGCTGAGCAGAAAGCCCACTTCCCCCTCTCTCTCTGTCTGCCTCTCTGCCTCCTTGTGATCTCTCTCTGTCAAATAAATAAATAAAATCTTAAAAATAAATAAATAAATAAATAAAAATAAAATGACAGGACATCTGAGATTTGCTTTAAAAAAGTACGGAAACTCCAAGTAAAAACTGTGCTTATGTGTGGAAGGGGGAAAAAAGAACAACAGAAATGGAACGTAAATGACTATCAATACTGAGTGATGGGTATGTAAGAATTCTTTACACCACAATACTTTTGTGTTTGCTTTTAAAATTTCATAATGCAAAAAAAAAATTTTTTTTTAACAAAATAAAATTTCATAGTCAGTAAACACTGTGTATCTACAAATCCTAGCTTCTCCCCCAAACTGTCACTCCTTACTTGATATCTAGTGAATATCTCAGAGTAAGTTCAAAGCTTGTCAGTTTCCCATCAAGATGACTCTTAATCCATCTTCATAAAAAAGCATCACTCTTCATCCAGTTGGTCAAACCCAAAACCTTTAGGATAACTTTTTAATCATCCCTGATTCATGCTTCCTCTCACACAACCCTCTTCCTGAGTCACCATCATCTCCCGTCCAGGCAGGGACATGGGTTTCCTCATGGCCTGGTTCCACGCCTGCCCAGCTGCAGGCCATCTTCCCCACAGCAACCAGCACTGCTTTAACAATTTTGTGCATAAACAGTCACATGGCTCATAAATGCAGAAGTCTTAAGCAGTTGCCCTCACAACTCTGATCCACGGGTCTATGACCCTCCTCCCTACAAGCAACCACTGTCATTAATTTGGGGTGTTCACTAGAGAAATTTTCGTACAACAAACATTCCAACATACTGGTCCTTGCTTGTGGCCCTCCAATGGCTTCCTGTCACTTGGAAAGTAACTTCCAAAGCCCTTACCATGGCCTACAAGACCCTGTGTAACCTGGCCCCTCTCCATAGCTCCATTCCTAAACAATCCTTCCTCTCTTCCCCTGGTCATCTTGACAATCTCTCAACAGCTGGCTCCACTCCTGCTTCCTCCAGGGGTCTTTCCACTGACTGTTTTTCAGCATCTGCACATGGTTCATTTCCTTAACCTTTTTTCAGGCCTCTGCTCAAATGTCACCTCTTCAGAGAGCCCTCTCTGACCACTTGTCACTCTCTGACCCCTGTCACTCAAAATTTCCTTACCCTGACTTTTCCTTCCAAGTCTCTTCTACCTGACATCATCTGCTTTACTAGAATATCTTCTGTTAGAGGGCAGGTGCTCTCTCCTATTCACTGTAGGATCTCTAGCCTACAGCCATGCTTGGCAGCTGACTAGACTTCCATAATTCATTCAGTAGATGGATGAATTAAATGAACAGAGAAGTGAATGAAGAAATGAATAGATCCTTTGGCAATGGCTCTCAACATTCCCAAGCTTGTAGCCCGGACCCAGCTATATGCATACCATCAGAGGTACAACAATATTAACTGCAGCGAATGTGAGGGCTAAAGTTCAGAAACGGCCTAAATGTTTATCAATAGGGAAATGGTTAAAGCATGGTACATCCACACAACCATGTCACTAATATTAAAAAAAAAAAAAAAAAGGCAGGTCTCTGGGTGCTTGTTTGCACCACTGACTCACCACTAGGCAGGCTGCCCGTTGTCAGGGGAAAAAATGTGGGCTTTCTCTGTGGTCAGACAGGCTTGCATTTGAATCCAGGCCCTGCTGCTTCCTGGCTAGTGGACTTCTGTAAGGACCTTCTCTTTTGGACTCATTTTCTGCATCTGTTAAATGGGGAGGGGAAAGGTTATAGTGATGTATATAAAACACAGCCCGGTACACAGTAGGCCCAATGTCAGTATCATTCTTTTTCCTTTTTAAGTCATTTCCACCTGAGGGTTGCTCAGAGTTGTGAAACCGGCATGGAGGGTGCTCTGGTATTAAGAAATCTAGTTAAGAAAGACTGGTAATCACCGGGGATGCCTGGGTGGTTCAGTGGGTTAAAGCCTCTGCCTTCTGCTCAGGCCATGATCCCAGGGTCCGGGGCTCTCTGCTCAGCAGGGAGCCTGCTTCCCTTCCTCTCTCTCTGCCTACTTGTGATCTCTGTCTGTCAAATAAATAAATAAAATCTTAAAAAAAAAAAAAAAAAGAAAAAGAAAAACTGGTAATCACCTAACTGAGATGAAGATGCTAAAGAGGGACACTGACTGACCGAACGCAGACAGCCTGACTGCCATGTGTGTCTCTGGGAAACACTCACAGTCTTTGGAGAATCATTATACAGGGCTCTCGACTTAAGTGACTGGTGTTTTCAACCAGCCTGTGGCAGCCTGGAGACAGTTCCACCTGGCACAGGTGCTGAGAAAATGGCCACAGGGATGAGGCCTGGAGGGGAGAGGGCAGCTCAGAATCAGTCACTATCATTCATTCCCATCGTAAACCACAAAACATGACGACACACAGAGCTACTATGCACCAGGCACTGTTCTGGGAACGTTCATCCATTTAACTCTGATGCCAGCTTCATTTTAGAAACGGGCAGGCAGGGTTATGGTCGGCTGCCATATAAGTGAACACGCATTTATGGGAACTCAAGCTCTTAACGCCAATGCTTTAACAGTTCCAGAAGGAAACTGGGAGCCGGTGCTTTATAAAGGACCGGAATATGGGAACCAGAATAGGAGACTTACTTTTATTGTGTACCCCACTGGCTGCTTGAAACTTGTCAGAATGTACCTGTATTCCCTGTTCAAACAGAAATAAGAAAACGCTTTGATATTTCAAATGAAAAATGGTAAATTCCCCCCATTCGCCGACATATGTATGAATCACACGCCTCTGAAGCGAACTTTCCTCCCCGAGGTAACCTCCCGCCCGCGCTGAGACGCCGCGCATGCGCTCTCCGCGGGCCGCGCGCTCGGCCCGGTATTCCCCCTCGGGCGCGCGCGGGCCTCTGCACAGGCTAGTCTTGAATTTTCGACCCTTAGTCCTGGTTTCGTCCTCTGCCGCGGCCGCCGAGGTTCCCCACAGTCCCCGTCTCCCGATAGACCCTGCCCCGAAGCCCTTCAGAATCTGAGCTGTCTATCGGTGCTGCCTCACCTTCCACCCCGGGGGAACTCTGAATGCGAGGCCGTCTAGACCCTTCCCTCTGCTTGGGGTGCTCTTGGCCGTGCTTCAAGGTCCAACCGGACCTGGGCCCTTTCCGTGTGTGATTTAATCTGTCTCCAATTACAGAGCGGGAAGTCTCCAGCGCTCACGCCAGTTTAGATTCATTCCTGTGTTCTCAGCATTTATCGCCCCAGGACCTTGAAATTCCTCCTCTCCGCCCCACCCCCACTGAATCCAGCCTAGGCAACTGAAGAGGCGGACTCGAACCTACTGTCTCAGTAACCGCCCTCTCTCCTTCGGTGTTATACACCCACGGCGGGGGGCGGGGGGGCACAGATGCGCACGCGCACTAAGGAGGAACCGCGGAGTTCTCCCTCTTCCCCCTCCGTCATCCGCATGCGCGCTGAGGCCAGCTGCGTCCATCGACGCATGCTCAGCCCAGGGCATGCGCAAAGCCAGCACCACGTGGGTCTTGCTCTAAGCTCCGTCCCGCGCTACTTCCTCCTCTTCCTCTTTCGGCCCCGCGTTCCCTGGGGGCCGCTTCCGGGGTTCCTAGACCGGTTCCGGAGTGACCGGTGCCTGCTCTGTCGGTCTGTCCCACGCTCCTTGTCCCCCAGACGCCATTTACAGGTCCGTGGCTTTTGGTGGAACCTCCCCCCATCAGCCCCGTCACGGAAAGCGCGCGTAGCTCTGCACCCCAAGAGCCAATCAGCAGCCGCCTTAGGTAAGGGTCCTTCAAGACCGCTCGAGGCTCGTGCGCCGGCAGGGGGCGGGGCGTGGGGCGCATTTCGGGGCCCCGCCCCCTTTTCGACTGTTGAACAGTCGCTGGGACGAGGCGGGTGCGCGTAATTTGAGTAGGGAGGGAAGAGCGATCCTTAAAATACCGGGCTTCCCGGCTTGCGGGCTTGGGGCGGAGACCGATAAGGAATCTGTAAATAGGAGCTTGGGGTCTGGGAGGGTCTCAGTATTGCAAAGGTCCCAACGAGAACGTGTAAAGGGAAACTTAAGTTTTGGGAACACGCTCGCAGAGGGTCTGCAAATAGATTCTATATGCCTAGGAGGTCCTCCAAATACTGTGTAAAAAGAAACATAAGTTGTAGGGTTCCCCATAACAGGCTTGCAAGCAAGTGCCTAATTATGGGGGATGCCCTCTGAGTAATCGATAGACTCTTTAAGTTCTTGGGGGGGCACCCCATATACGAACTTGTAAATATACGTGTTTGAGTGTCAGAGAGTCCTTAGAAAAATAGTGTGAATCGACCCTTACGTTGTCGGGGGTGGGGGGCGGGCATAAATATGGGGTTAGGAATTAGGAGTTTGCCAGTAGACACTTGGGTTCTGGAAGAGTCCACGCAAGGGTCATGTGGAGAAATGCGCAAGTGCTGAGGAAGCTGCCCGGAGAATGCCTAGTTAGATTCCTGACGTCTGCGAGGTCACCGTCCGAGTCCTGTGAAGACAGACTGGCTTCAGGTGTTTTGGGAGAATCCTCAAAGGAGCCTGGAAATATTGGGGGTTCCCAAATTGCATGTAGGTGGACTCAGATTCTGGGGAGCTCCCCCATAGAGCTGTCAAGCAGACGCAGGTACTGTGGAAGTTCCCAGAATAACGTGCAAGGGGACACTTAGTCTGGGAAGAGGGTCCTCTGGTTGTCTAAACGGATGCTGGAGCGCTGGGATGGAATCCCCATTGAGGAAAGAAGAGAGACACTTAAGCACTGGGTGGGGGAGTGGGGCTGTCTCCGGAATAATGTGTAAACCACCACTTAATTGCAAGGAAGGGAGGATTTCTGAGGGAATCTCCCTCGGAGACTGTAAACAGTCATTGAAGTGTTGCATGGATCGTGGATCGTTTTCCATAAGTGTGTGTAAACAGGCCTTGCCCTCCTGTCTCCCAAGGCCGTGCAGAGCTGTTTGTGGCTGGCGGGGAGGGCACTTGGAGAAAGGAGCTAGACAAGCCCCACCTGGCTGGCAAAATTACTCCCACATCCTGTAAACACTGCAGTTCTGGAGAAAGAATCCGGCCCTGGGCCTTTTAGTCACGGTTTGCTTGGGTGGGAGGGGGGATTCGTAGATTGACTTCGCAGGCACTTAAGCACTAAGCAAGGGTCAGCAAACCGTAAAGGGCCAGAGATGCTGCAGGCCATAGTGTCTCTGTCTCACTTACTCAGCTCTGCCATTCTATCAAGAAGGCAACTATAAGCAGTTTATAAATTGATGGACATAGCTGTGTTCCAGTAAAACTTATATTTACAAAAACAGAAGCCCTGATTTGGTCCACAGGTTACAGTTTGCCAACTTGACCGGTGAGCTATATAGTAAATGGTCTTACAGTCTTGCAAACACTGTTAAGTTTAAGTACTCAGACACTTCCCTAAGAGGAAGTGTAAACAGCTGTGGAAACTCCCTAGAGGGACCTATAAAGATAGTTAAGTGGTAGGGTGGATCATATGGGTAGCCGTACATTTTATAACATCTTAGATTAACCACTGGTGAGACCTTGGAGTGTGAGGGATAGCTGACCGTCAGAAATGGAAGGTAAACAGACTGATGCCAGATGAGACACCAGATGAAATTAGGCCCTTGAATGCCCCGTGTATGCCAGTATTCCATAATCAAAACAGTAGTTGGCAGAGTGAGGATCATGTTACTGATGTGTGAGGAAATGTTTTGCTGTAGTTTGGGAAAGAACATGTCCCATTTTTATGTGACTCTTCCCCTGTGAGTTGTACTTAGGTTGGGGCAAAGTGATTAATAGTTGGGAATAGTTTTGGCTACAAGTAAGAGAAGTTTATTTGTTTCTCACTGCATCCAGAAGTAGACAATATAGGGTTAATAGGGAATCTCTGAATCTTTTCCTACCATGCCTTCTTTCCTTCCTTCCAGCCCAAGGTGGCTGCTTGAGCTCCAGCCTGCACTTCGCATTCCTTTCAGCCAGAAGGAGGGCAAAAGGCATGTGCCAGTGTCTGTGAAGGAAAGTTTCTGAAAGCTGCCAAAACACACTTCTGGTGTCATACCAGTGGCCAGAAAGAACTTAGTCACATGACCACCTACCTGCAAATTATGCTGAGATGTGTGTTCTGGACAGCCAAGTGCCCTGCTCAGAGCTGAGAGTTTTATATTTTTTGGAAGAAGTGAGGAAAGAGTAGATCTTGCTGCCACAGCCACAGAGCTCTCTGGAAACGAAGTGCCTTCTTACTTACAGTCCAGAGTGAGCCAGATAGATTGCAGAGCATCTCTTTACCCTGAAATCAACCTCTTTCTCTCTCTAGGCAACCATGTCTGAGTCTGGCCACAGTCAGCCTGGACTCTATGGGATAGAGAGGCGGCGACGGTGGAAGGAGCCTGGCCCTGGCGGCCCCCAGAACCTCTCTGGGCCTGGTGGTCGGGAGAGGGACTACATTGCCCCATGGGAGAGAGAGAGACGGGTGAGTGAGTGAGCCCAAGGGCAACATCATGTATCCACTCATTCTCCAAATGTTTTTTAACACCTGCCATGTGCCAGGCACTAATCTAGATGCTGAGGCTCTGTGAACAAAACCTGACTGGCCTCATGAAGTAATGGCAGAGTGACAGAAGGGGCTGTCTTAGATGAAGTAGACAGCGAGGGCCTCCCTGAAGAGGTGAGGAAATACATCATAACAAAATTTGAGTGAAGGGCAAATGTGAAGGTCCTGAGCCCTAAGTGTGGTATATTCCGGGAGCAGCCAGGAAGCCAGTGTGGCTTCAGAGGATGAAGAATGGAAGGTGATAGGAGATCATGTCAGAGAGATAACTCAGGCCAGATCACGTTGGACCTGAGAGGCCTGGGAAAGGACTTTGGATTTCGCCAAATGAAACTGACATTGTAGAGGTTGAGCTGAGAGGTGCCATAAGGTAAGCTATGTTTTAAAGAGTTGTATAACAACAGCGGCTGTTTTGGGTTTTTGGTTTGTTGGTTTTTTTTTAAGATTTTATTTATTTATTTTTTTGAGAGAGCACATGTGCAAGTTGAGGGAGGGAGAAGAGACAAAAAGACTCTGCGCTGAGCTTGGAGCCTGATGCAGGGCTTGATCCTATGACCCCGAAATCATAACCTGAGGCGAAATCTAGAGACAGATGCTTGACCAACAGAGCCACCCAGGCGCCCCCTAACAGCAGCAGCTGTCACTGTGTTGGGCAGCATGCGGTATGCTGGCGCTGCGCAAAGTGCTTTAACATCCTTTGGGGTCTTCCTGAACCCTTAGAGCTACCCCCATGAAGTAGAACCTAGGTTTGATTTTCACTAATGAAGAAAATGAGTCTCAGAGGAGAAGAGACTTAACCCAAAGTCACAGTCAGTAAGCTTTGGGGCCAGAACTCAAGGCCAGATCCATCTGAGCCCAAGCACAGCCTGTTCTTTCTGCTCAAGTGTCCTGGGCTGGGAATCAGGAGCCTCAGCACGGGTGCAGGTCCTGCCTTGCTCCCCTCGTGTGCTTAGGTGACTCACTGCCACAACCTGCTCCCCGCTGAGGTTCTTTCTCCACCTCTGAGAGAGGTTTGGTTTGGGGGGGTGGGGTGGGAAGAAGGTGACAATTGGTACCAGTTCTGAACCATAAAACTGCAAACATGAAGAATAATTTCTTCACAGTAAGCTCAGCTCTTGCTTGTTCCTTCCCTTGGGTTGCAGCACAGGAGAGAACAGAGCGTCTCTCTTCCTTCCACACATATCCTGGGGAACGTTACCATCTTCCTATACTGTCAGCTTCACCCCCTGGATAAGCAACTCCAGAGTCTCTCGTCTGTCTCTGACTTTGGCATTGACTGGTCAGTGGACTCCTCACTTCCTCTGTGTCCCCTGCTGATCTCAGCAGCTCCCTCCCATTTCTCCTCCTCCCAGTATCTGTGACAGCCCATCGGGCCTCATCCTGGACACCCCCCTCCCCAAGCCAGTCAGACACCTCTGCTGGACATTGTGCCTCCTGAATACATCTCCTGTCCACCATCTTCTCGCTGCCCTCACAGCCTTGGCCCCATATATCCTCTCCTCCTCCCTGGCCTTCTGAAGGCCACAGCCTCTCCTTTAATTCTGTCACAGCTGTTCTTTCTAGAACACTTTCGTGCCCCTTTGTTCTTCACCATAGGCCAGTATCCCCAGTATATGGTGAAGAAACAGACCCGGTGAAGGTTCATGGCTCTCCTGAGGTTCCTCAGGGAGCCAGAAAAGAACGAGACTCAAACTCGGATCTCTCCTGGATCTTTCCGTTTAAGCAGGTCGGGGGTGGGTCGAAGGAAGCACGAGAAGGGCAAGGTGTAGGAGTCAGGCCCCTGGCTTGGCAGGCACAGCAGTGCAGCTGAGGAGCGGGCAGGATAGCAGCCGGCAGGCAGTGAGCTCCTGCCACGTGGGCCGCTACAAGTTCATCTACCTTCAACCTTGTGGGAGTCCCATGAAGAAATTCCTATCCCTGTTGGCCAAATGAGGAAGCAGGCTGAAGTGAGGGTGTTTCCTTATCCAAGTTCACACAGCCAACAAAAGGCAGGGCCAAGTTTGAACCCACATCGGGCTCCTGAGCCCTGGGTCCTTCTGCCTGGGCTTGTTGTCTGGCAGAGGCCACTGAGTGCAGCTCTGGAGCCAGGCTGCCAGGGTTCCAATCCATTGCTTATTGGCTGTGTGACCTTGGGCAAGGCAGTTAACCTCTCTGGACCTCAGTTTCTTCATTTGTAAAATGGGGACAATCGTATCTCTCTCTCGGGGTCGTTGGTGGAATTGATAAGTTAATATATGAAGGCATTTAGAATTGTACCTGGCACGCGAAGGCCTTTGGGAGTGTCCCAGGGGAGCCAGGGGAGCCAGGGGAGCCAGGGGAGCCGTTCCTGAGTAACTGCCCTCCCTCACCACAGGATGGCAGCGAAGAGACAAGCTCATCGGTCATGCAGAAAACCCCCATCATCCTCTCAAAACCTCCAGCAGAGCGGGTGAGCGGGGAAGAATCTTCTGAAGGGGAGGCTGGGAGCAGTTAGGGCAAGGATCCCTCCCACTGACTAGAAACTTCTCTCTCCCGTAGTCAAAGCAGCCACCACCTCCAACAGCCCCTGCTGCCCCACCTGCCCCAGCCGCTCTGGAGAAGCCTATCGTCCTCATGAAGCCGAGGGAAGAGGGGAAAGGGCCTGCGGCTGCAACAAATGCTTCCACCCCCGAGGGCACTGCCCCCGCGCCCCCTGCAGCCCCTGCACCACCCAAGGGAGAAAAGGAGGGGCAGAGGCCCACACAGCCTGTGTACCAGATCCAGAACCGAGGCATGGGCACTGCTGCCCCAGCAGCCATGGACCGTGAGTTGGGGCCGGGCAGGATCTGGTTGGGGGCTGCAATACCCTCACACGGAGCCTCACCACATCCTGTCTCCTGCTTTCCCCGTCTCCAGCGGTCGTGGGCCAGGCCAAACTACTGCCCCCAGAACGCATGAAGCACAGCATCAAGCTGGTGGACGACCAGATGAACTGGTGTGACAGCGCCATTGAGGTACTGAGGGGAGATGTCGTGTCTCCGCGCTTGAGCATCCCCAGGTGCCACATCTCGCCACGTCCACCCCACCTCCCCACCGCCACCCTCTTGGCAGGCAGTACGAGCCTGGACAGCTTTCCGGCAGTTGCAACAATGAGAGAGAAGGAATCAGAGTCCTCAGCCAGGGCTGGATGGCAGTGGCTTCCACTAGATCAGCTGTGCTGGTTGTTAAAATACTGAAATAGTTTGCTACTAGTTACTGGTTGGCAAGGAGGGACTCCTGCTACCACCCAGACGCCATCCCACAGCTGGGCAGCCTCCTGGACCCTGCTGCAGTTCCCTTCCTAACTGGGTGAAACCCATGTTGTACCAGTGTTAATTGGTTTGAATCTCACTCCCCAGAGGTTCCCTGTCCATCACAGCAGCCCCTGCTCTAGCTCAGACCTCACATTCCTGGACTGCCCTGCCTCCGGTCTCCCAGGCTTCATTTCTCCTCTTCTGCTGCTTTTCCCCGCTGGACCCATCACATCCCATCCCATCCCATCCCTGCCCAGATTCCCCCAGATGTGTCCCTTTTCCTTCTCTGGCAGCTTGGAGTTACTAAAACAACATGCCAGGCCCATCTCTTACCTGGCCTTCTGCCTTTCTGTGTCCACTGTCTTACGGATACCAACTGGGGAGCTTTAAAACAAAACAGAACAAAAGCCAGTGTCCAGGCCTGCTCTTCAGGTAGGACGCTGTGCAGTGTTGAGAGTGTATCTGCACCATCTCGTATGGTAGCCACTCTCCTTAGGTGTGGCTCGTGGGCACTTACAAGTCCACATACCCCACATGTGGCCAGTATAGCTTTGTTTAATCTTAAGTTTCAGTGGCCATGTGTGGACAGCGTCTGCCTTACTGAACCGGGCTAGGCCTAGGTGTTCTGCTTTAATGGGTCTAGGGTGAAGCCCGAGATTAGCTGCCCTTTTTTTTTTTTCTTTAAAAAAACTCCAGGTGATTCCAAGGAGCCAGTTGAGGTCTTCCCTGTTTTTCTTGAGGAGTGTCTCTCACGCCCCCTGGTGGTGGAAGGCATCAGAACTGGTGGGCCAGAGGTAAAGGCCTCAAGATTATCCTGGAACCTTAAATCCCACAGACAGGAGCCAGGACAGACTGACCTCTCCTTCCTGCATTCTCTTACCTTTTTCATGCTTCCACATGTTTTCCCGGCCTCCCAGAAGCCGAAAGCCCTGCAGGAGTCTGCTCCAGTAGCTCTCAGTGACAAGACCTGTCTTCCTCCACCTGTCTTTCATTCCTGTGCCCTTCTCCTTCTCTTCAGCAAAGTCAGGTTCCCCTTTTAGCCAGTGTGTTCCAGCTGCACTAATCTCCTGTCAGCTTCTCTCTTTTTTTTTTAAGATTTTATTTATTTGACAGAGATCACAAGTAGGCAGAGAGGCAGGCAGAGAGAGGAAGGGAAGCAGGCTCCCTGCCGAGCAGAGAGCCCGATGTGGGGCTCGATCCCAGGACCCTGGGATCATGACCTGAGCTGAAGGCAGAGGCTTTAACCCACTGAGCCACCCAGGCACCTCTCCTATCAGCTTCTTGCCCATGCCAGGCTCTTCACTACTTGAGATCTCTGACAAAAGTTATTCTTTGTGCCGCCACATACATATACAGGCTCTTTGCCTAGCTTGGGATTCAAGCCATGGAAGTTTTTCTTCATCAGGCCAGCCTTGTCTGGAAGTCTCTGCCCCACCCCACCCCACCCCACCCCACCCCACCCCAGTCTCACTCCCACTCCAGCAACTAACACATTTATGAGGGTCACAGTCCTTCATCTTCCCACAGTACCTGTTGGATCAGACTGACGTGTTGGTGGTTGGTGTCCTGGGCCTCCAGGGGACAGGCAAGTCCATGGTCATGTCACTATTGTCGGCCAACACTCCTGAGGAGGACCAGAGGTAAGGGATGTGGAAGGCCAGGGGGGAGGTGGGCACCCACCTGGGACAGGGAAGGGTGGGCCTAGGTATGGCAAGTGGTGTTACCAAAGGACTTTGAGATAACGTTTCACCTCCATGGCCTCCGTGCCTTTGTCAGATGAGAGTGATAGGGGCCGGACTAAATTTGTGTAACTCCAGGGAAACCAATCTTGTTTCTCCCTCCCTCTCTCCCTGCCTTGCACCCAGGAATGGTACAGAACGCAGATTTAGATTTAGGCTGACCTCAGTCTCTCAGCCCTGCCACCCACCAGCTGTTTGCCCTTGCGCAGGTTACTTCACCTCCCAAGATCTCACTTCGTCATCTGTAAAGTGGGCTTTTGAAGGATGAGATCAGGAAAGCAAACATTAACAAGAACCTGACACAGAGCAAATGCTCGCGGGATATTGGTTGATAAGGCCTGGTAAATAGAACGGGAGAAGAGACCCATATGTAGGGCGTGGGTTCTAGACCAACTTCAGTCCTGCATTCTTGAGGAAGGATGGGATGATTGTAAAGTAAAGTATGAAGTCACAGGAGAGGATTTAGGGGAAGAGGGAGCTTAAGAACTAGGGACCAAAACTGAGGGCAGGGGAGGAAAGGGGGAAAGGCAGGGACTAGGAAGGGGGGGGGCCATACACAGTCTGATTAAAGAAGACTCAAACTGGGGAAGGTATAAGGGTAGTAGCCACTTGGGATTGTCTAGAAAATACAGGGGTTTGGTTTTTTTAATGAAACAGGCGGTACTACCTTGCATTCCATGGATGGGCATCAAGGGGTCTGTGAACCTCCTAACAGTAAATGCAGAATTTTACACGTGTGGGCAGTTAGGCTTTTCTTCTAAGGAAAGGGTCTGCAGTTCCCACCGCATCTTAGAGAGGTCTGAGGGAGACTCAGAACAAGTTAAGAACCACTGTTGTGAGAACATACATCCACTAGAACCAGAGCTGTGGGGTTGCCCTTCCTCCCAGGTTCGCGCCGTCTCCTCTCTCATAACTTGTAACTTACTCGCTTATAACTTCGGCTCACCTTGGCTCCGCTGGGGAGCAGCCCCAGCTCTCAGATAGCATCTCCATCTCCGCTCCCCCCAGCCAGCGAAATATCCCCCCAGCTCTGAGTTCGGATTCCTGAGCTAGAGAGAATTCTACAGGCCTAGCTGGTCTTTTTTGAGCCACGTCCACCTGTGGCATGGTGGATTTTGACTTCAACTCTTGCCATCGGGTCTCTGGATTATGTTAAGAACTCATCGGCTTCTCCCCTTCTTCATTCCTGTCTCCTGACCCCTCCCCTGGAGGATGCCAAGAACCTCCTTACTGGTCTCCCTGCGTTAGTTCAGTTGAGCTAGCGTTTATCGGGTGCTTATGATGTGCCAGATGCTGTTCTGGGCATACGGCAGCAAACAAAATTGGCCAAAACCTCTGTCTGTAGCAAACAGATAAATTCTTGGACATGTTAGAAGATGATAACCACAGGGGAAGGGGCTCTAGGGAAGTAGTATGGGGGCTAGATGACAGTTCTAAGTCGAGTGGTCAGGGGACGCCTCCCGAGGAGGACATGGAGGAAAAGCAGACTTGGAGGAAGGAGAGCATTCCAACCAGGGAATGGTACAAGCTGGCCTCTGGGCTAGAGCTTGCCTGGTGTGTGTGCAGCACGGCCTGGAGGCCTTGGGGCTGGAGCAGAGTGAGATGGGAAGTCACAGGCAACCCGGTCAGAGAGTTTAAGGGAGGGGCTCTGTTGGCTGCCTTTGGCTCAGATCATGATCTCAGGGTCCTGGGATTGAGCCCCGTGTCTGGTTCCCAGCTCCACGGGGAGTCTGCCTCTCCCTCTCCCCCTCCTCTTGCTTGTGTGCACATGCGCTCTCTCTCTCTCTCTCTCTCTCTCTCTCAAATAAAAAATCTTTTAAAAAAAAGGAAAGGGAGAAGGAGGAAAGGGAGGCCTAGGGTTTCGGGCCTGTAAGGTGTCATCTGCTCTTTGCGACCTACAGTCCTCAGCATACAGCCCAAGGGAGAGCTTTTTATTTTTATTTTTTTTTAAAGATTTAATTTATTTATTTGACAGAGATCACAAGTAGGCAGAGAGGCAGGCAGAGAGAGAGGAGGAAGCAGGCTCCCCACTGAGCAGAGAGCCCCATCCGGGGCTGGATCCCAGGACCCCGGGATCATGACCTGAGTGGAAGGCAGAGGCTTTAACCCGCTGAGCCACCCAGGCGCCCCAGGGAGAGCTTTTTAAAACCCACATCCAGGGCGCCTGGGTGGCTCAACAGGTTAAAGCCTCTGCCTTCGGGTCAGGTCATGATCTCAGGGTCATGGGATCAAGCCCTGCATCGGGCTCTCTGCTCAGCGGGGAGCCTGCTTCCTCCTCTCTCTCTGCCTGCCTCTCTGCCTGCTTGTGATCTCTGTCAAATAAATAAATAAAATCTTTAAAAAAAAAAAACAAAAACCCACATCCAGCCCTTTCACTTCTCTACTTAAATGTCTTCAGGGCTTCTCCAGGCTCATTAGCCAGAGCCGCAGCTCCTTACCATGTCTCACAGGCCTTCGTACCCTCCTCTTGCTCCCAGCCCCCTTGTTCTCCGCTCTCGCCGTACTCAGCTTTGATTCCTCATACACACCACCTATCCTCTGCCTGGGACCGTCTTCGCTTCCTTCCTCCATCCCCCTGCACCTCCCCTTTCACTTAATTAAAGTTGCATAATTAACTCTCTTCTCTCTGACTCTGAGTGTGGTCATTCACCTCTTTTATGGCATCCCTTCCCAGCTCTACCAGCTGAGTTACCCCCACTCAGAGGGCTTCACACCTCTTCTTCCTGCCACTCGAAGTTACTGATTTCTCTTGGTTTGTGAGGTAGACCGGGAGCTCCGTGGAAGCAGAGATGTCCGCACTGCCGCACGCATGCGAGGCCTTCAGTGCAGTGTTCGTGAAGCAGGAGGCCCTTGCTCTGTGTCAGACAGCGTACTAAGCATCTCAGGGAGGCGGGGAGTACCTTTTGAGAGCCAGGTACCGTTACCCTGATTTTACAGATTGAAAGAGGAAATCTCTTGGTCCGAGCCACAGAACGTGACCCGTGACCCGTAGTTTAGTTGGTTTAGGGCAAGGCTCAGCTCTGCCTGCTTTGCTTGGTCTCTCCTCCCCATCCAGCGCAGGTGGAACTGAGGGAGACTTCCCTCCCAGGGGAAAAACTGAGAACCAGTTCTACAGCCACACGGCCTCTCGTCCTGGGGGCGGGGTGGGCTCAGTGCCGTGTCTGCAGCGTCTGGCCCGTGGCACGTGCAGTTGGGAGTTAATGGCTCCCAGATACGCATCACTGCGTATCAGGCACATTCCTAGGGGCTTCCCGTACATTAGCCTCATCGTAACGCCAAGAGTTTTGAGGCTGTTGTTATCCCCGTTCATAGATGAGGAAACAGAGGAGAAAGAGATGAAGGACTTGCCCAAAGCCACCTAGCCAGGAAGAGGCAGAGCTGGCACTGGAAATCCCAGCAGTCTAGCAAAGTCCCTGCTCTTAAATACCTCAGGCTACTGACTTCATGGAATGAGTTGACAGGTTTCCTTAGCAGTGAGGATAAAGCCATGTGGAATAAGATGTAGGCCCCCAGACAGCAGGGGCCGCAGACGGAAGGCTTTGTGGGCAGGCAGGGCACCATGTGTCACGTGCTCCTTTCACAGGGTCGTGCTCCGCAGGTGTCCAAGGCTAAGAACCAGACCTCTAACGCACCCCACCTGCCCCTCTCCACAGGGCGTATGTTTTCCGGGCCCAGAGTGCCGAAATGAAGGAACGCGGGGGCAACCAGACCAGTGGCATCGACTTCTTCATTACCCAAGAGCGGATCGTTTTCCTGGACACACAGGTGCCAACCTCCGCCTCGCCCCACCCTAACGCGGTGCATTCAGCTCCATCCCAGAATGATTCTGATGTCTTGTCTTGGCCTTTAGTCTCTTACCACGTTTCCCTCCCTCCCCTCCCATCCCTCCTGTGCATAGTAGCCTGAAGAATCTTCTAGCAGAGTGGTTAAATGTGTGGGCCCCGAAGTTGGTCTGTGTGCGTCCAGATTCGGCCTTTAATGCTTACGGGGTGGGTGACTTGAACCACGTGTCTACCCACCCAGACCTCAGTTGCTTTGTCTATAAAAGGGGATGATCATTTGTTCTCAGCCTCCCAGGTCATTGCAGAAATTTAGTAGGACAGTCCAGCAGAGTGCTTGGCATTGGCATAGGACCTGTCGCATAGTGCTCAGGCCTGTCCCTGTCATTAGAGCTGACCTGTTCTGTGTGTGACTGGTGGTTTTTCTCATCTTCTCCCTTGACCTCCCCGTCCCTAGCATGGTGTTCAAGGCTTGTGGGGTTTCCTCCCTCGGACTCTAGCCTGCCCTCTCTGCTGCGTGTCTAGCTCCACCACACATATCACAAGGCTTTGCCATGACCTCTCTCCTTCTGGGCTGTCCCCAGCCTGTTCCCTTTATCTGAAACCGCCTGTTCCCCAGTTTTCTTAAGTGGGAAGAATACTATTGCCTACCCTGTAGGGTTTTGGGTTTTCTGAGGCTTCAGTGGGTGAAGACAAGTAAAGTCCTAACGACAGTGCCGGACATGAAGTATGTGCTTCCTGTTCCTAGCTGGCAGTGTCATGATCATGAGAAGCTCGCTCTCCCCTGCCTTTTTGCCCGGCTAATGCCTTTTCCTCCCACAAGGCTTCCCCTCCTCCGAGCACCCGCCAGTGCCACGCGCACCTTCCATCGCAGCATTGTTCTGTCGCAGCCCCCTGCATGTGGACCGCTCCCCCTCCCCACCTGCCGGGAGCTCTTCAGGGGGCAGCTCTGCTGGTCAGGGCCCGGCCCATAGTTGGTGCTCACTGAGTGTTGATGGAACAGAGTTCGAGTCCCCATAGGCATTGATGACGCAGAGAGTGGAAAACCTACAAATGCGGCATGAGATCTGAGCCAGGCCCTGTGCAGGGGCCTCATCTCTGTGCTGATACCAGCTGAGCCGCTGTGAGCTGGGTCCGGGACCCACGTGGAACAGAACGGGAGTTAAGGCAGAATAGAGCACGCAGCACTGGGAGTCTGGAAAGCGAGCAGTGGGAGAGCCTCTTACTTAAAGAATTCCACTCATGGCCGTAAGAAGTCGAGAAGACTGCCAAGCTGATGGAACCTTACGGTTTTGAGATGGAGGGTTCCTTAGAGACAAGGTGATGAACTCACTCACCACTGACTGTTTTACACCCACGGATGCAATTTTTAAATCCTCACCAACTTTCACGCTAATCGTTGTTTTTGGACCAAAGTAATTATCTTAGTGAAGTTTTCAAAGCCTCTGAGACAACTAAGGGAAGAAAAAGACACTCGAAAGGACACTTGTCATTCAAATCAACATTACGTTTAGCAGCACTAGGAGAGTTCTCGAGCGTGAGGCACTTGAGAGCAGTGACGATTTGTAAAAGGGCTGGGGGAAGTGTGTTTGCTTTGAAACATTCTGCTCTCACCTCCTCTTGCTCACTCGCACTGACTCATGAGAAACTGCCCGTGTTCCTGAGCTCATTTTGTCCTGAGAGAGGCGAGGTATTTGCCTTCAACGTGTGGAACTTGGGTGGCTGCGACCCTTAGAGTCCCGGCCACCAGCCCTTTCCTGACACTTCTCCCTTGCTGCAGCCCATCCTGAGCCCCTCCATCTTGGACCACCTTATCAACAATGACCGCAAGCTGCCACCAGAGTACAACCTGCCCCACACCTACGTTGAGATGCAGGTGAGGGGGCCAAGTCCGTCCTAGAGGAGAGGTCGCACCCTTCCCCTCAACCTGTGATGGGGAGCTGGATATGGGTTGACCTAGTTTCTGCTTCATAAAGAGCCCTGGGGGCCCCAAGAACTGTAGGAAAGAACAGCGTTGAGTGTCCTGTCTGGCTCACCTCCTGGCCCTGCTCCTCAGAAAAGTCATTTCCTGCCCCCTCCCCATTCAGGCCTCGTTACCTGCCTTTGTGAGGTGGGGGTGGTCACTCCTACCTTGCCTACCTTAGGGATGGCCATAAAGGAAGAGCCAGCATGGCCTGGGCACGCAGGAGGTGCTTCAAGGCTCAGGCCCTTGCCCTGCTGCCCCCTTAGCTAAGTCCTGGGAACAGGGACCCCGGGCCTGGGCAGAGGGAACCTTCAACTCTGTCGTCCCTTCCTGCCCACTCTCAGTCACTCCAGATTGCTGCTTTCCTCTTCACGGTCTGCCACGTGGTGATCGTTGTCCAGGACTGGTTCACGGACCTCAGTCTGTACAGGTGAGGAGCGGGCGGGCTGGGAGGGGGAGCCAGGCAAGAGACGGGGACCAGAGACTCAGCCACGGGGACCCCTTTAGAATGTGAGCTGGAGTGGGTCACGGCCATCCAGCATACATAATACACGCTGACGACTCTCCACTGACTTTTTACATCCCTCAGAATAAAACCCAAAGTCCTTCCCAAGTATGGCCTACAAGGTCCTCCACGGTATAGCCCCGGTCACCCCACTGACCTTTTCTCTTACTGCTTTCCCTCGCTGCTTCCGGTAAAGCCCTAGTGACTTTCCATGGCTATTCCTCCATCCCTCGGCCAGAAATCCTCTTCCTGCGAGTCTCAGTCTCTCTCATGTCCTTTGAAGTTCCCACTTCTTAGCCTATTATGTTCTCCTTCATTTGCCTTCATTGCTCCCTGACAGGACATTGTGGGTCTCTTTATGGTCCGCCTCCCCCATTAGAATGTACGCCCCAGGAGCCCCAGTGCCTCCCACATGGCTGGCCCAAGCTAGATCGATAATGCATGTTCGTTGAGTGGAGAGCATCGTCGGGATCCAGCTTGGCCATCTTGCCCGTCCCCTCCAGGCGTGTGTACCATTCTGTCGGTGCCCTGGCAGGCAAGAAGAGGGGGAAGGAGTTGGGATCTGGCAGGAGGCCTACCTGAAGCAGCTGGAGGTTCTAGAAATCCACCCCCCAAGACAGAACTGGCTTAGAACCTGAGGCACGAGGGTTCCTCTTGGCTTCAGGCCCCAGCGCGTAGTGGTGTGGAGGCCACCCGCCTTGGGCACAGGGCCCAGACAGAAGGAAGGAGCGGGAGCTCCTGAGGAGGGGAGAGCGGAGCCAAGGGGAGCAGGTGTTTCCAAAGTGAGGCAGCCCTGGGTTTGAACCCCAGCTCTTACTAGGGCAGTGGCTTCTTTTTCCTTGGCTATTCATAGCTAGATTGTTCTATTCAGACTAAGTGAATGAAAGAATCGAGAGCGTTCAGTATAGCATAGAACCTGGTACGTAGTAAGCAACTGATAAGCTCAGCGTTTACAGATGACCCTGGGCGTGGGGGTCAAGTGTGGGTCTGGCCAGCAGTAAAAATGACTTTCTGGGAGAGCCAGCCATTGTGACCAGATCTACGTGCCTTATTTCTGAAACACTACTCCCCCCCACCACTGTGTATTTGAATTCATTCACATGATAGAGATATTGAACATTTACGGATGCCGTTCATTGTTCTGGGCACTGAGGACACAGGTGTGAACGAAGCAGACTGCCCTGTGCGGTTCACGTTCTGACGGGGGCGTGGACTCGGGGCGGCACGGGGCAGAGCCTAGCGGTGGGCTTCTTGGCAGGCGAACCCCTTGAAACTAGATGACATACTTGGGTATGTGTCTGTGTGAGGAGAATATCCGTAGTTTTTTATTGAGTCCTATTATCCCTCCAATAGCAGGTGTATTTTGTTTACATATTTGGGAAAGTTATTTTAAAATAGCATAAATGGAAATTTAGGCCCACACAGAAACCTGCACATGGATGTTTATAAAGCAGCTGTATTCACAGGGCTCCTGTTTGGCTCAGTCGGTTAAGTGTCCGACTGATTCTGGCTCAGGTCATGGTCTCAGGGTCTTGGGATCGAGCCCTACATCGGGCCCCGTGCTGAGCATGGAGTCTGCTTACAATTCTCTCTGCCCCCCTCTCCCCACTCCTGCACACTCATGCACCTGTTCTCTCTCTCGAATCCGCTTTATTCGTAATTGCTGAAACTAGGAAGCCATCAGTGTGTCTTTCAGTAGGTAAATTAATAAACTGGTACATCCAGACAATGGAATATTACATCAAACCATGAAAAGACATGGAGAAAGTACATATCCTAAAGTGCATATCACTAAGTAAAAGAAGCCAGTTTGAAAGGGCTACTGTAGGATTCCAATTATGTGACATTCTGGAAAAGGCCAAACTGTGGAGACAAGTGAAAAGATCAAGGATTGGGAGGGGAGGGAGGGGTGGATAGGCGGAGCACAGAGTGAAACCATTCATTGTAATACTGTGTGGTGGACATGTGACCAAGAGGTTGTATACAACACCAAGAGGAAACCCTAGTGTAAACCACGGGCACTGGGTGATGATAATCGGTCGTAGGTCCGTGGGAATGTTGATAGTGGGGGGATGCTGTGCGTGTGTGCGTGTGTGGGGGCTGGGTGTCTGTGAAAATCCCTGTATGTAACTCAGTTTTGCTGTGATCATACAAATGCTTTAAAAAATGGAAGTATTTTTGTTTTGTTTTGTTTTTGTATAAGTATTTTTTAATAGCATAAGCTCATTAAAAAATGCATATATCCAGCATGGGTCCACGGATTGGTATCTGAGAGAGTTGTCTGTGAATTCCCTAAAATTGTGTGCAAAATAGGGTGTGGTGGATTCAGCATTTATCTGAGTGTGGTTGCAGTTTTTACCAGATCCACAGAGAGAGCCCTGTCCCTAGGCTGTGGGGATGGGGGTGCCGGGGCCAAGCACCAGCCTCTCACCCCAAACCCCAGGTTCCTCCAGACAGCAGAGATGGTGAAGCCCTCCACGCCATCCCCCAGCCATGAGTCCAGCAGCTCCTCAGGCTCCGATGAAGGCACGGAGTACTACCCCCACCTGGGTGAGAGGTTTTCTGGGGCTGGAGGGGTGGGCAGAGGAGGAATGGGGGGCAAAAACCAGGAGCACTGGGGAAGTGGGAAGCTGGGAGGAAGAAAGAGTAGAGTAGCTGCTCCTTCCTCTGAGGGTCCTACCTGGCCACCAAGGGCACAAAGCCCGAGTCTGGGTCTGACTCCGGCTCCGGGCTCCTGGATCAGAATGAGCGCTTTTTGCAGACAGGACCCACATCTGCCCATTTCTCTGACCCTGGCATCTCCAGCACAGACTCGGAAGGAGTTGCCATTAACCCGAGTGGCCCTGGGCACCCTGCTTACCCTCCCTCAGCCGCACACACTGCCTGCTCCGTCCTCGCTCTGCTGTGCTGTGCCCACGCACTCCTCTTCCACAAAGATCTAGTTCATTTATGCTGCCCTAGGCCGGGACTTCCTACTTCCTCTTGTCTCACCAAGCCGCTGGTGCCTTCCTGTCTCACTCCTAATCCCGTGCCTATCTTCCTCTTCTGTCTTTTCCATCAGACTGGGGGCTCTTTGGGGGCAGAACCACATCTGACTCGTATCTGGGTCCCCAGGGCCTGGTGCAGGGCCTGGAAGCAAAGTAACGTGTCACGTAAATATTTACAAGTGCTCTGAACCCAGGGTTAACCGCAGATCTTTGGCATGAGAGGAGAAGTCCACACAGCCAAGCCCCAGCGGCCTCACAGGACTGCGTCTCTCCTCCCGCCCCTCAGTCTTCCTGCAGAACAAAGCTCGTCGAGAAGACTTCTGTCCTCGAAAGCTGCGACAGATGCACCTGATGATTGACCAGCTCATGGCTCACTCGCACTTGCGTTACAAGGGTGAGGGTTCCTGAACCACCCCAACGCTGGCCAGCGGCCTTTTGATTCCTGGTCTGGTCCCATGGCCCCGGCGTCCAGACTGCCCTCCTGCCCCAGCTCGAAGATCATCCGTGTACCTCCCCTGCCCCTGAGCACCGTACCTGCAGGCTGATGGCTTCTCTCCCGCAGGTACCCTGTCCATGCTACAGTGCAATGTCTTCCCTGGGCTCCCACCTGACTTCCTGGACTCTGAGGTCAACTTGTTCCTGGTGCCCTTCATGGACAGCGAAGCAGAGTGTGAAAACCCACCAAGAACAGGTACGGTTCCTCCTCTAGGGAGTCTGGTCCAAGGGCTATCAGTTCTTCCTTGGTCTGGAGGGCGACACAGGATGCCCTGGTCTGGGGTGGTAGGGACCCACACTGATCTGAGGGGAGACTCTGGCTTGTCCCTAAGGTGCTTGGAGCCTTTTTTAGGAGCATGTGTCCAAGTTGTGGAAGTACGGGAAGGACTGGTCTGAATGGGGCGGTACTCCTGGTGTCCCAGCCCAGGATGCTGGGTGACCAGGAGAAAGGAAAGGCCCTCTCTTGGCAGGCTGGCCCCCTTATGCTCCCCACCTCAACGTTCCAGGACCCGGTTCCAGCCCGCTCTTCTCCCTGCTCCCTGGGTACCGGGGCCACCCCAGTTTCCAGTCCTTGGTGAGCAAGCTCCGGAGCCAGGTGATGTCCATGGCCCGGCCACAGCTGTCACACACGATCCTCACTGAGAAGAACTGGTAAGAGCTCTTAGCAGAGAGGTCAGCGTGAGGGCCCCACCCTGGTGCAGGCAAGAGGAAGGGCTCAGTGATCCCTCCACAGCTCGGTTTCCTTCTCAGAAACATCGCTGATGGCTCCCATGCCCGGCAGCATGCTGTTTCATGGGATCTTGAGTCCTCCCGAGTACCCAGCAGGGTTGAAGTCTTGTCACCAATTTTACTAGTGGGGAAATCTAGGTTTGGAGACAGGAAATGTCACATAGTGGTATCACAACAGCTGTGGCCAGGTATCATTTGACCGTGAGGAGTAGGAGCAGTGAGCCCAGTCAGGCTCAAGGAGTGTGTGTTCTGAGGCCCTGAGGGCAGAAAGTGTGGCCTCCCAGAAGACACTGGAATGTCCCCAGAGCAGCTGCATTCTCCAGCTCTTGCTGGACGGCACAGTCTCAATGTCCGCCTCCACCTTCGCTCCTTCTCTGCCAACTGGCTTTCTCTACCTGCTCTCTCAGAGCCCCGAGTCTCCCCAGCCCCAACTCTGTGTGACTGTGTCTGGAGCCCACAGCAGGTCTGCAGATGAGGTCCGCATCATCTCGTTTCCAGGAACCACACATTTGAGAGGGAACTAGCTTGGCTTGGTGCAGCCTCTAGCGTGGCTCCCCTGGGTCTGCGGTCAGCTGGGGCTCTGGGGAGCGCACACAGCAGCACAGCCATTTGGGGGTGCAGGGCGAGGGGGCGGGGAGCTCTGTTCCTCTCACTGTCGGTGGCAGAGCCCAGGGAGGCGAGGGTCACGCAGCTGTTAACACTAACCGTTGTAACTCTGGAGGGAGTTCTAGAACCCCAGCCCACAAGAGGCCAGCACTCTGTGGGGTGGGGCGACTCGGAGTCGGACTCGAGTTGGGGCTTGAGGCCTAGGTTCCTGGCCAGTCCCATCAGCATTGCCTGGCCGGGGAGGTTCTGGCCTCAGGGTGTACAGGTCGTATGCAGGACCTGCTTTCCCACCCGGCCAGGGCAGTGCGAGGCTGGCAGGCCGCAGCCGGGGCAGCTGACTGCTGACCTCCTCCCACAGGTTCCACTATGCTGCCCGGATCTGGGACGGCGTGAAAAAGTCCTCTGCCCTGGCAGAGTACAGCCGCCTGCTGGCCTGAGGCTGAGGGAAGGAGCGTCATGCGGAGAACCCCCTTCTGGGTCCCCATGGTTGGTGAGGGACCACACGTGTCCTGCCCCGCCGGTGGGTGGAGAGTGGCAGCAGGCCTGATGGATGAGGGACCGCGACATTCTCGCCCAGAGACATGAGATGTCCAGGGCTAGGCCCCCCACCCTAAATGGAGCATTGTTCAGGGGGCAACTTTGAGATCCCACCCCCAATCTGGGACAGGGCGGCCCATTCTCGGATCCCTGCAAGGACAGGCAGTGGGAGTAGTCTGAATGGTCCCCACGCATCCCAGGTTCCATCTTGACCTCCCTCTGCAGGGACAGGAGCAACAGGTCCCTCCTCCCTGACCCTAAGCCCTTTCCTGTGAGGTGCAGCAGGGTCTGGGGAGCTCTTCGTTGGGGCAGACCTGGTGGTTTGAATAAAAACAATCACGCAAGCCTGTTCTGGTGTTTCTCTTTTTCCCTCTCCCTGGCAAGCTGTCCTGCGAGCAGGGCAAAGTGGGGTCCCAGCCTTTGGGGGCAGATTACCTATAGGCACCATTAGAGCCTAAGTGACCTTCCTACAGGGACACATCCACTGTAGGTCAGAGAGTTGTCAGGAGCAGATGGAAACCAGTCTTTGCTGAGGAGGAAGCCCCTAGGAATGGCTGTTCTGTTTCCTGGGGTGACATCAAGCCTCCCATCTCTCTATTACTGATAGGAAAATCCCGTGCCCTCCTTTGGCTAAATGCAGTTCTACCCTTGTGTCCTTTGCGTTCAGTTGAAGACAGCGCCTGCCTTTGGTGAAATGCCTGGTTAAATGCAGAACCTAATTCAGTACGTGGTTAAAAAGTAGGACATGTTCTAGTTCAATATAGTATTTACCCTGAGTTGAAACAGCTTCTACCCTTATGCAAATACTACCTTACCCTTACACACGATGCCTCCTGTTGGTTAAATATGGAGGCTTCCTTTCCCCATACATCTCACCTACTCTTGTTTAAAAGTAGTCTCTACCTTTAAATCCAGAACGGACCCTCGGTCAGATACACCATGCCCTTCAGTATAGGCCCTGCCCTCATCTGCTCGGTTTCAATCTGCTACATCTTAGCTTGGTGTTTCTTAAAGTTTGTCTCCAAATCGGTCTGGCCATCCCACCCATCCCGTTAGTCGTGAGGCTCAAGTCCTGCTGCTCCACACCCTTCGCGGATGCCGTCGTTTCCAGTCCCCAGCTGAGTCTGTCCGCCAGCTGCCCCGTACCCCTTTAGTCTCCCTGCCTTCTCCTGCCCTTGGGCGTACCCACACAGTCCTGGTGAGGGCATGGTGAAGGAAACACTGGGGCCAGGAGTAGCCCAAGAAGGAGGGGCTAAGGTTTGGGCATGAGACCCACGGCAGGCTCCGGCCCTGCCACTTGCTGACCGAGAAGACCTTAGGCAAGAACCTCGATGATTCTCGCTGGCCGTTTCCAAGGTGTGACATTCACTGTCCTCTTAGGAAAATGCTTCTGAACCCTTTGCCCCACTGCCCTGACCTACGCCAACACCTTCTAAAGTGTCCTCTCTAGCTAGACAATGGATTCCTCCCTACCTTGTCAAAGCTTACCTGTCCCATGTTCTGCCTGTTCCCTCTCCATCCCAGGGGACTGCTGGTTGACACGGGGGTTCAGAGCAGGGAAGGTGGGGGCAGTGGCCAGAGAGGGCATGAAACCCAGAGCTCAAAACCACAAACACGGCACACAGGCTTGGTCCAAGAGAGCTAGAGCTTGAGTTTCTTTCCCTCACCCGGCACCACCCTGCCTGGGAACAGAACCCGTATCTTCCCAGTCCCTCGCTGCCACCTCCAGCTGGCCTAGGCTGGGGGCTGGGATCACGGATTGGATCTGTCTGGGAACTCGTGGTCGGAGTCGTCAAGGAAGGCCTGAAGCAGCAGTCTCTGGGCATCCTTGACCGCCTCATCCAGAGACGTGCGGAGCATCTGGTAGATGGTGGCGAAGGAGATGCCACAGTTGGCCAGGGTGCCAAGGATGGGCACGTTGAGGAGCTCCTGGGTGAAAGCAGACGCATCCTGGGAGGCCTGGCCCAGTCGTTCCACCACCAGCGCCTCGGTGACCTGGGTCTCCGGGCCCTGTGCCGCCTCCAGGATCTTGTGCAGGGGTTGACCCGTCTGCCCCACCAGGGTGGCGAGGGAGTCCTTGTCCAGCCCGAAGCTGCACTGGTAGCCTTGCAGGGAGTCGATGAGCATGTGTAGGTCACACGCCACATCCTGTACGCCTGGCACGGGGTTCGGGTTGATGCCAGAGGCCACCGCGGCCACCAGCCAGATGTGCTGCCGCAATGAGGCTGCCTTCTCCTCCAGGATGGGCTTCGAGACGTTGGGCAGGGCCTGCAGAAACGCATGGCGCTTGTGGCTCTCGAGCTCCTTCACTATCATCTCCTCCAGCAGGTGGAAGTCGTACTTGCCCAACTCAAACATGGACAGCAGGAAGACTTTGGGGTCCTGCAGGCCCCCCGCTGCAGAAGAGAAGAACACCATGCCGTTTTGGCGCCAGAGCAGGCCCCGAGGTCCCTACAGCTGCCAAGGCACGAGCACTTGCCAGGAGCGCGTAGCGCGCAGCTGGGGAGTGTTGGCCCCGCCCCGGATCCCAGCCTTGCTCCCTGCCACCCCATGGACTCGGGCAAGTTACCAAACCACACGAGGGGGTAACTACCTACCACCTAGGGAAACTGGTCGGTGAAGTGAGTGCATGGAAGCAGTGCCTGTGGTAATCCCTTAAACGCTAGCTGCCCTCAGCCACAGGTGCCGGCGCCCCGTGCGGGCCTTGGCTGGCAGAGGCAGGGGAAGGGGCAGGCGACCCCTCCAGAACCCACCTGCCCCAGCCCCCCAGCGCCCGCTCCTCACCCTCCAGCCGCCGGCAGCAGTCATCCCGGATCTGGCTGAGCACCCTCTCCTCCGAGAAGGTGCTGGGGCGCCGGCTGCGGGAGGCGGCGATGTCCACATCCACCTTGGAGCGGATGAGGTAGAAGCGCTTGCCACGCTGCCGGAGCTCACGGGCCAGCTGGGCATGGTGGGCAGCAAAGCTCTCTGAGCTGATGATGATGAAGAAGTCGTAACGGGCCGGCAGCACCCGCTGGAGGTATTTTTCGGCCTGGAAGGTGGGCGCGCCGATGCCCGGCAGGTCCCAGATGACGACGTTGGGGTACTTCGGGTGTGCGTATGGCGTGGGCCCCACCGTCATTTCCACCACACCCGTGTAGGCCGACTTGGGGTCCTCGTCTCCCAGGCCCCTGATGGCATTGACAAAGGTCGACTTGCCTGAGCCTGTGTCCCCCGTGATGCCAATGTCCAGCCTGGCATTCTCCAGCGAGTAAAGGGTGGCCTGGAGCTTGGTGGCTACTGCTGACATGTCCCCTGCCTCGAAGGCTCCCTTCAGAGTGCTGCTGTCCCCCCATAGCGTCAGTATCTTGGACTGGCTGAGGCTCGACGGGAAGACTCTGCTCGCCATGGGCCCCCTGACATCCAGGCATCCGTCTTCAGGATCGATGACCTTCAACAGGACAGGTGAGGGAGCGTTCGCCCTCCGTCCTCCCACCCCTCAGCATGCCCCAGTACTTGAGGCATCGCTGGCATTCATACTGAGAGAGCAACCATATGCCAGGCCCGGTGCTAAATGCTTGAGTTCAGTTCACTCTGATTCATCACTGCCAGGTTCTCCTCCTGGAGTATCTCCGAAAACCCTAACAGCCGGTAAAGGAGATTCCCTGACTATCTGCATTTGGCAGTGAGAGGAGGAATCGGATGCCCAAAGCCCCTAGCTCGGGCATGGAGTGTTGGGAATGGGAAGTGGGTCTTAACGATGGTAGAATTCAAATTCTTTTTTTTTTTTTTAAAGATTTTAGTTTTTAGTAATCTCTCCGCCCAATGTGGGGCTTGAACTCACAACCCTGAGATCAAGCAAGAGTCGCATGCTCCTCTGCCCTAGCCAGCCAGGGGCCCCTAGAATTTAAATGCCTAAGTAACGCTGTATGGCATTTACTGGGCGCCAAACACCGTGATCAGCAATATAGGGCAGTGATGAAGGGCCAGACCCGTCATCATCGCTGATAGAGGCTGATGTTTGCTCACTGTGTACCTGGGACCAGCCACTATTCTAACCACAAGCATCATTTCATGAAGTCCCCACTGTGCAGGGTAGGAAACCGAGGTGGTAAAAGCCACTCACCAAATGTCTTCCAGCCTGTCCTGGAGCCAGGATGTGGACCGGCCCCTCTGATCCTTTTGCCATACAACCTCCCCACCCCATCCTTGCGCAGCCGATCACCCACTGTGGGCCAGGCAGGACCTCTTTGGGCACTGCTGCTCCAACACCAAGAAGAGAGACTCGACAGCATGGGCGTGGTGCCCGTGTGAAGACACCGCCCCCACTGTCGCTGGCTTCCTAGTACCCCCGTCTGCTCGGGACCAGCACTGCACGCCTCCACACACCCCGCCCAGCCTCGGAGCCTCGGAGCCCTCATTGGTGTGATGGCCTGGGACACCAGTGCTGACACTGGGAATCCAGGACAGCAACTAGTCCCAGCTGTGCTAGGGACTTGGGTGACACTGGGTGGGTCCTGTCCCCTTCTGCAGCCTTCGGTTCCTCACCTGTGAAATGGATCGATGATTCCCCAGGACCCTCCAGCTCTGTTTTAGGAAGACTCAGGGTCTACTGTCGACGAGGTTCGGAGGCCAGCTTGGGAAGAGCTTGGAGAATCAGGCTGCACTTGATCTTTCTCTGTGGGTAACCATGGGTTTTCAACAGGGAAGGGAGAGATGCATGGTGATCATTGAAAGCGCCCCCCCGTGGCCTTTGCGGGATGAGGCAGGGGCAGGAGCCGGTGGAGAGGGTGAGCCCTGGCTAGAACAGGGATTGAGGCAGTGGAGATGGGGATGGGAAAGGGAGAGATGGCAGCAGAAAGGACAGGACAGGGTGACCCGTGGGTCTTAACCTTAGGACCCTTGTGGGGAGCATCACTATTCACGCCTGACCTTTCCATCCCAGCCACTCAGGGCCCAGGAGACCTGTGTTTAGGATGATGTCTGAGGTGTAGGGATGTGGGCTGTGTTTTGAGAACAGATTTGGAGTGGACCATCCTGTCCTCATATCTGGGAGTCTGGGATTATTATTCCATTATTCCATTTCCACTATTATAATTTGCATCATCCTCACACCCTCTTGAGTGCAGACAGGTCCAGGAGAACCCAAACGTAGTCCTGGCAGAACCAACGGGAAGGCCTTCCAGGAAAGGAGAAATCCTATTGCAAAGCCCAGAGCTCTTCGGCAGAGAGGACTGGAACCCCCTTTAAACCTCCAGGGCAAAGTGGCTCCTCCTTGTCTGGAATGGTTTCCTAGGTTCAAGGTCATTTGAGGCCCCCAAATAAGGCAAGAACCCTCCCCAGATCTGGGAATATCCATCACCTAGGGGTGAGGCCACCTCCCCTGCCCTCCAGTCCCTGCTCCACCACCCGCCTTGTACACAGCTGCCAGAGCCTTCTTGTGAATTCCTGGAAACTCACCTTTCTCTGCACGTAAATCTGGCCCTTCCCCCACTGCTTGTTCAAGACCACAGAAGCCCTAGGGGCAGCCCCTGTCCTGTCCGGAGCTCCTAATCGGGTAGTTTTTAATTTTCTAAATATGTGCCCCTTGACTTGGCATGTGAGGTCGGGCTTGAGGGTGTAGGAAGGGGTCAGGTTCATGTTTGCGTTCCCACCGAAGAGCCAAGGGCAGAGCGCGCGCGCCCACGGTTTAGTGTTGCACACACGGATCCCCTCACCCCGTGTTGCCCACACCCAGGGACACCTGCAGCCACGCGCATCTCTCAGGAGGTCTCCCCACCCACCCCCTGCTGTCACCCCGGCTCGGCCCCTGGGCCTTCAGCACAACCCCAGCCTTCGTGCCCGCACACAGCCAGGCGGACATGGCGGGTCCAACTCCAGCCAGCAGACTCCCCACTACCTCAGACCCACAGCATCGGAGTCCCGGACGCTCACCCAGGCCCCTCACACACACACACCAGAAAGATCACCACACAGGTTCCCGCACGCACACCTGCTCGCTCTCCAAAACGACGCGTTCTAGGTGGCAGGATTCACCCTCAGCCCCCTCTCTCCTCCGATGGGCAGAGGGAGGGCCCACCAGCCTTCCCGCCCCAGGCTCCCCGTGGAGGCCAGCACAAAGCCGTTGGGACCCCCCTCCCCGGCCCCCCACACCCACCATCACTCACTGGCAGCAGGGCTGGCCCAGGATGTCCCGCGTGTCCCCCGCCCTATCCAACCGGTTGCCAGGCACCATTGTGCCCATCCTGGGCACCGATTGGCTGCCCCTCCCCACTCCAGAGGCGGCCTGGGGAATGCGGGGCTTCCCGGAAAGGGACCGAAGATGGCAGCAAAAATAAGTACCACTGCCAGCCCCATCTCCACTAAGTTGACGCCTGTCTTGGATCCAGGCCGGGCTGTCCCATTGCCCTACAAATCTCCCCTGGCTACCAGGGGACCAGGGAGAGAGATCCCACCAAGGCGCCCTTGGCCTGCCATCCACACCCTGAAGCTCTCCCTGCCCAGAGCAAGTCCCATCCCGGTTCAGCGTGTCCCACAGGCCTCCCGGGGCCCCTCCGCAACTCCCCACCCCCACCGCCCCCAAGGTGACAAGCTCAGGCCCTCGGCAGCACACGGGCACACATTTCTACCACACAGGCTTTGTTAAGCTGGTTTTGTTAAGGCTTGGTCTGTGGGTGAGGCAGGGGGTGGGGCCGCACGTTCACTTCTCTTCCGACAAGTCCCGCTTCTTCCAGCTGTCTAGAATATACTTGAGGAGGAGGCCAAGCTTCCGGCGGGTCGAGAGCGGGGCTTCCTCGCAGCCCCCCTCCCCGGAGCCCCGCTTCTCCACGCCATTGTCGCCGGCCGCCTCCAGGCTGACCTCAGACGGCGGCTCGTCCTCCTCCAGGGCCTTGATGCGGACCCGCTGGGCGTCCTCGGCCATCTCGTTGAGGCAGCCCTGGAGCATGGTGTAGACCGTGCCGAAGCTGATGCCGCCGGCCACCAGGGTGCCGAACACGGGGATGCCCCTCTCGAAGGCGCGGGCCACCCGCATGGCGCCGTCGGACGACTGCGAGTAGAGCCGCAGGACCGTTTCTGGCGACACCTCATTGGCCAGCGGGGAGCGGATGACGGAGCGCAGGTCCCCCGCCTGCTTGCCCACCTGCTCGGCCAGCTTGGCCAGCGAGTCCTCGTCCAGGCCAAAGCTGCGGTGGTAGCCGCGCAGCGAGCGGATGAGCAGGGCGTCATCGTAGGCGGCCGCCAGCCCGGGCACGGGCAGGGCCTGGATGACGCCCGACACCAGGGCCGTCTTGAGCACTTGCTCCTGGAGCATGTCCTTCTTCCTCTGCAGGGCCTCCAGCGAGATGTCGGGCAGCGAGAGCAGGCCGGCGTGGCGCCGGTGGGCCGGCAGGTCGTGCTCCCAGGTGGACATGAGCAGCGGGAAGTCGTAGCGGGCCGGCGACAGGTTGGACACGAGGAAGATGCGGGGGTCGCCCACGCCGGCCGCCCGCAGCCGCTCGGCGCAGTAGTCCCGGATCTCCTGCAGGGTGGCCGCCTCGCTGAAGCCCGACGGCCGCTGGGTGCGTGTGGCCGCCAGGTCCTCGTCCACCTTGGTGCGCACGAAGTAGAACTTCTTGCCCTGGCGCAGGATCTCCGAGGCCAGGCGGGTCTCCACGGCCCCGCAGCGGCGGGGGGACACCAGCAGGAAGAAGTCGTAGCGGCCGAAGTCCACCTGCTTCAGGTACTTGTCAGCCGGGCAGCCCGGAGAGCCAGCCCCCGGCAGGTCCCACAGGGTCACGTCGGGAAACTGGGGGTGTGGGTAGGGCGAGGGCTGCATTGTGGTCTCCACGACGCCCGTGAGGGCCGCACCGGGGTCCTCGGCGCCCAGGCCGCGGAGGGCGTTGATGAGGGAGGACTTGCCAGCGCCCGACTCGCCTGTGACTCCCACCTCCAGGCGGACGCTCTCAGAGGAGGCCAGCAGCTCCCGGAGGCGAGAGGCCGCCTGCGGGAGGTCGCCCGACTCGAAGGCCGTGCGCAGGGCCTCCAGCTCTTCCTTGGCCATGAGGATGGTGGTCTCCTCCTCCCCTGGCACTGCTGGCAACTTCGAAGTAGCCATGGTGACCAGCGGTTCGGAGGGCACGGGAGCTGGGGGAGAGTCACGGGACGCGTGGTCCTCAGCGTCTGTGGGGTAGAAGGGAGCCGTTCACTTCTCCTGGGCCTTGGTGCAGGGTAGGGAGAGAGAGACACACCAAGGACATAAGGGCAGTCCCTCTGGCCCACCCCTTCCCCAAATACCCGGGTACAGATCTGGCACGAGGTGGGGGGCTTTGGGGTCTCACAGGCCCAGGCTCACATCCCATCCCTGCCCCTGACTTGCTGTGTGACCTGGGGCAGAGCGAGGCACCTCTCTGAGCCTGTTCCTCTGCGTAAAGGACATAGCGAGTGCCTCCTGCGGTGCACGGGAGTCTTCAGGGAAACGGCCTGATGGCCGCTGGGATCCAGGCGGTCACGCAGGGCTCCAGGCTTGGAAGGCTCAGCTCTCAGCTTAATGCTCTGCTGGCACTGACTGAAATTCTTACGGATACTTGAGCCAGCGGCCCATGTTTTCACTGGGCACCAGGCCGCACAAATGTGGTAGCCAGGCCTCCTCCGAAGGAAAGGGCCGAAGCCCGGCACCCGGGCCCAGGCAAAGCACACTCGGCTCCTGCCCCTGCTGCCGTTAGGGGCAGCGGGAAAGGGTGCGGAGGGGACCCCGACCCTGGAGCCTGACCCAGGCTCAAATCCTGGCTCCCTTACATACGGCCTGAGTGACTGGGGCGAGTGACTTGAAACACGCTGTCTCCTTCCCCTCATCTGTAAGATGAGGCCAGTCACTGTGGTAACAGCAAACCCCTCCTCGGGTCTTCGAGAATTAAGTGAGTTGATACATAGAAAGCATTTGAAATAGTGCCTGGCCCACAGCAGGGAGTGGGCGTTATCGATCTGGTTAGCATTCCTAGCTGGGTGACTTCAAGCTGGGTGACTTCTGAGTGCACCGGGGAAGACGCCCTTGCTATCTCACAGGGCTAGGGAGGCCTGTGACGGTCGTGAGCTCACCCGTCTGGCCCTAGGCCAGCGTTCTGGGGTTCATCTGGTCGATGGAGCCTGGCATGAGGAGATGCCCAGACACTGGGAGTCCTTCTCCTTAAACACCCAGCCCTGCCCCGGTGGCCAAGGTAAGCTCACGCTAGGGATCACTGTCCCCATCAGACAGAGGGACCGAGGCGCTCAGACCACACAAGTGAGGTCTCTGCACGGAGGCCCAGCCGGGATTCAAACTTATTTCCCTGGGCTCCCTCATCCCTCTGAAGCTCTCCGTTCGGCTACATGTCTTTGCCTCCCTCTTTGCCTCCTGGCTGTCCCTGTCTACCCCCAACAGAAATTTGTCCTTATTACATTATTGTGTCCTTATTACATTATTCCCACCAGCTCTGCTCCCCCATCCCGGATGGAGACATTTCTCCCGAGCTATGCCCACTCTCCCTGCACCCTTTCCCCCCGAGCCATGGAAGGATATGGCCCAAGGAGAGGAAAGCAGGTGCGGGGGCAGGTCCCAGCAGCCAGGGCCAGGCAGCCAGGGAGCTGGGGTTGGTCCTAGAAGCCCCTGCCTCCCTTCATCCACAGGGCCCAGCCAGACTCACCCGCCCTGCAGGCTCTCCCTCTCCCCTCACACTTTCCCCGCTGGTGGGGTCTCCTCTCCTGTTAGCCCAAGGTCAGACCCGTTGCTAGGACCCATTATAAGAGCAAGCAGCAGCTTATTGGTCAGCCAACCCTGGCGCAATAATGTGACAGTGATGTCAGGGGGCGGGGTCCCACTGTGGGGCAGGGACTCCCTCCCCCAGCTGCTCCAGTGGCCCCCCTCTCAGTCACATTGGGCCCTCAGTCCACCCCCCCACAAGGGACCAAGAGAGATCTTTGTAACACCAAGATGTTCACCACCCATATGTGCTCTCCGTCACCCATAGGACACAGTCCCAGCTCCACCGCCTGACGTCCAAGGGCCTGACCCTGCTCACCACCCACCCTCTATTTCTCCTCCTTCCAGGGGACTGTTGACCAAAAAGCCATTCACGTTCTCTTCTCCACACCATCTACTCACCTACTGTCCCACCTACCGTGTGCGTGCTCTGAGGCTGCTGGCTTAGGTTCACCAGTGCTGGCCCCGGGGACAGGCCGGGTCTGCAACACCCACAAGGTCACTGCCAGCACGGCTCTGCCGGGTCCTGGCCAGGACTGCCGCAGTGCCACAGCCCAGTTCACCATCCGGTGTCCAAGCCTCTCCTTGCCCCGCACGTTAACGTCCTCTCCTGTCCAGCCCAGCCCGTCCAAATCCCAGCTCTGTGCCCACTCTAGTGTGACACCCCAGTCCCCTCGGTCCCTCTGCCTCCTCTGCTTCCTCTCGACCACTGAAGGTGGCAGCACTGTGACAAATGGCGAGGTGGAAGTGGGGAGCACTGTGAATGAGAAGCGAGGCTGAGGCAACGGCCCCCGGGACAAAGCAGAGTTGGGGTGGGGGCAAGAGACTCCCCTAGAAAAAAACAGAGGGAGAGTCCAGCAGGAAGGCAGAATGGACCAGTCTCCACCTCGGAGAGAGCCGAGGGCGGACCGGTCAGAGGCACCGGTTACGGAGGGGACGAGAAGATACTGAGCCACGGGATGGGACGGAGGCACAGGGAAGGAGCTGGAGGTCAAGAGATTAAAAAATATTTGGGACGCCTGGGTGGCTCAGTTGGTTAAGCGGCTGCCTTCGGCTCAGGTCATGATCCCAGCGTCCTGGGATCGAGTCCCACATCGGGCTTCTTGCTCAGCAGGGAGCCTGCTTCTCCCTCTGCCTCTGCCTGCCACTCTGTCTGCCTGTGCTTGCTCTCTCTCTCTCCCTCTCTCTCTGACAAATAAATAAATTAAAAAAAAAAATTTGCGGACGTTCCCAGACACCAAGCACACAGACCTGGGTTCTTCCCTAAATTCACAGACGCGCGCACCCGGCCCAAGAGGGAAACCAGACCCTCCAATACAGTTATTACAGGAAAGCGGCAGTTGGGCGAGGGGCAGCCACGCACGTTCAGGCACACACAGCCCTGCGGCCACGAGAGACTCCATTACAGGCGACAACATGCACGGGCCCTGGCCCTGGGAGCCCACCTCCCCTTCACGACCCTCATTCATTCGGCCCCCGCTCCTGACCCCCAGGCCCCAGCCAGCCACGAGCCAGCGCCCAAGAAGCGCCTCGGACCCAGGCTCTGCCCTCAGGGGCTCCGGGTAGGAGGGAAGGGAGATTGTCACAGCTTGGGGTGACCGAGGGCCAAGACAGACCCTGACACCTGCCAAAATGCCTCCGACACAGGCTGGCACGCTGCCAGGGGTGCCGCTACCCGCTCCTGAGAGTGCCTGCCAGGGAGAGGCTGCAGCCTGTCTGCCAAGCCTTCTCTTCCTGCTCGTTCATCACACGTGCAGCACCTCTCCGGGCCCCAGCCTGGGCAGCAGTGACCAAGATCGCCCTGGGCTCTCTCCCCTGTGGGAGTCTCATCCATCCGTAGACCGTGATGACCCAGCGCTGTGACGGAGGACTCCAGAGGGCTGTGGGAACGCCAAGGGGAAACCTGGCCCCGCCTGGGGGTCAGGGAGGGCTTCCTGGAAGAGAGGGCAGCTGAGCTGAGATCTGTGAGCCTGACGGCCTGATAGGGAGTTGCCTCCCAGGCCAAGGGACCAGCCGGTGCAAAGACCCTGAGTCGACAGAGGGCTCTCATTTACCCTGTAATTCACACGGGTATTTGGTCATTCCACGAACATTTGCTGAGACCTAAGAGCCAAGTCCCTGTACTGGTCCAGAGGTGAGACTCGAACTCATCCCTGCCCTTACAGGCCCCACAGGCTGCTGTGGGCGGCTGGCACAGCCACACACGAGGCAAAGCGCCCACTGACTGGGTGTTTCCAAAGTGCCAGGCGCCGTGGGAAGCCCGTCAGACGAGGTAGCTCATTTAACTGGGACTAGAATTCTGTTCTCCCACCTGTCATCCCCAGACAGACATAAAACCCAGGAGCTGAGACTGGGATCGAGAGGAAGACAGAGACAAATGAGCTGAACGCATTTATTCATTCCTTCTTTCCACGGGTTCCCTGTATAATCAGATCGAAGGTGTCACTGAATGTCACAGCCGCGTCATTTGCCATCCCCCGAACAAGGGAACAAGTCGCTGCCAATACAAGTCTGACCTGACGTTTCCTTGTCACTAAAAATTTTTATTTTACACTTACTCTCTGTAGACTAACTTAGAAAGTACCGATTTTTTTTTTTTTAATTGTGCATCACTTTGTGGGTGTACCTTACTGGGACAATACAAGGGAAATAAATCGGCTAAGCGGTTGCTAACCACAGAGTCTGACACTGTTGGGATCACTTCTACCCCTGAGCAGCGGCGCTGCTGTCCCACGCGCCACGCCCTCCCGTGCCATCAGGAGCAGGGACGGTGCTATTAAAAGCAGCTCATTATCACCTCAGGCAGTGACGGCTGCGTCACAATGGCTGCCTGGCCCAGGTGACCGTTAGGTGCCATCCCCGGTGACTCTTCCGGATTTCAGAATTGCCAAAACGTGGGGGCGGGGCGGGGGGAGCGCGTCCTAGAATCAGTGAAGGTGATTCCTGAGCGTCCACTCTGTGTCTGCCGGGCTGGGAACGGCAATGACAGCGACAGCCCTTTCCTACAGGCGGGCGGTTTCCGCAGCATGTGCTTGTTGTGCACCGACGTCCTGTTGGTTGATGTTCGGAACCCAGCGTAGGACTCACAGGAGTCCAGTGAGGGAGACAGAACCCTCCCCTGACAGCGACAACCCACAGGGGTAAAGTAGGGTTGGAGTCCCCAGATGAGTGTGAGAACCAAGGGGATGCCTGACCCAGCGCGGGATAGGACAGAGTCAGGGCGGGCTTCTTGGAGGAAGTTCATTCACAGAACACACACTTGCTGAACACCTGCTTTGTGCCAGGCCCTGCCTCCCTCACAAAAAAATCCCAGTCCTCTGCCTCCTCTTCTTCCTCCCGTTTCTCCTGCCTGCTCCCAATCCTCCTTCCCTCCCTGTCCTCCCTCTGTGTCTCTTCAAAAGCCCGAAGCAGTTCCCTAGGAACGTCGACACATGTGATCTTCAGCTTGTCTCCAGCCACCATAGTCCTGAGGAAACCGGAAGTTGGTCCCCAAGGACTGACTTCCTTCCTTCCTTCATTCCAGTACCTACTGGCTAGACACAGTTGTAGGTACTGGCATACAGACGGCCCCTACCCTCGTGGAGCTTATATTTTTTGAAAGATAAAGATAATAAACCAAAATAAGGTAGTATCAATAGTGAGAAGAAAAAAGAACCAAGAAAGCAAGGATCAGGTCGGTTGCCCGTAGCTAAGGCCGCACACATTGGGTGGTGCATGTCACTCTTGCCACTAAGAGTGGGAGTCTCTGGCCTCTCCCCTTGAACCTGGGCTGGTCTTGTAACTTGTTCTGATCGACAGCATATAGCTGAAGGGACTTGCTGGGACTTCCAAGCTTAGGCTTAAGAAGTGGCAGCTTCTTCTTTCTCTTTCTCAGAACATGACCTACCAAGTAGAGGTCCTCCTACCCAGCTGGAGAGATCCCATGGAAAGACAGAAGCCACCCAGCACATTTGGGCCCCCGCTGACTTCCAAATGAATGCAGCCGCAAGAACCACCCCAGCTGCTAACACATGGAAACAGAAGAATCAGCTGAGCTTAGAATTTCCCACTTGTGGGACAGACTTGTGGGAAATCAAGCATTGTTTTAGGCCACTAAATAGCCAAGTGACTTGGGGGAGGAAGTGTTCTATTTTTGAAAGAGTGGTGCAGGAAGACCTGAGACAGTGACATTGTTTGAGCAGAGGTCTGAATGAAGTAAGGAAACAAGCCATGTGGACGTCAGGGAGAAGAGCATTCCAGACAGCGGGCATGGATATGCAAAGGTCCTGAGGCATAACTGAGTCTTGTGTGTCTGGGGGAGAATCCCAGTGGTTGGTGTGGTTGGGGCAGAGTGACCCAAGGAGAGAGTGCTGGGAGATGAGGTCTGAGAGGCAATCAGGGCCCAGATATCATGAGAGACCACACTGAGGATATATATGCCTGCTACCTGTTGCTTTCATTGAAAGCATTGAAGGCCTTTTGAAGAGTGTCATGAAAGGGGCACAGGGATGAGGCAGGGATCATTCTGCCCTCAGTGACACAGTTTGGTTAGAACTAGGGCCAGGACTATGGCCAAACAAGTGAGACACTGGCCTTGGGTGCAAAATATAGGGGGGGGGGGTGCCAAAAAACTATTATCGAGATAAATGATACTATAATGTAATACTTTTCTAAAAAAAAAAAATTAATGCAAAAATCCATAATATTTTATTTTATTTTTAAAAATATTTTATTTATTTATTTGACAGACAGATCACAAGTAGGCAGAGAGGCAGGCAGAGAGAGAGAGAGAGAGGAGGAAGCAGGCTCCCTGCTGAGCAGAGAGCCTGATGTGGGGCTCTCCTGAGATCATGACCTGAACGGAAGGCAGAGACTTTAACCCACTGAGCCACCCAGGGCCTCAATCCATATTTTAATGAAGAGGATCCCAAAATTTTAAATAAAGGCCAGCACCATGCTGAGCCATGTTGGTGCCTGAAGCAGAAGGAAAACCATCCACCCCTGGCTTTGCTGGAAGCAAACTCATCAATGATTTTTTTTTTTAATCTGCATCTTGGCTTATCACGTTTTGTTTTAGAATTTTTTTTTTGAGAGAGAGAGAGAGAGAGCACGTGCACACGTGTGCGTGCAAGCACAGAAGTGGTGGGAGGGAGCAGAGGAAGAGGGAGAGGAAGAGGGAAAGAATCCCAAGGCGACTGCACTGAGCACAGAGCCTGACACGGGGCTCCATCTCATGACCCTGAGATCATGACCCGATTTTAACTTAACTGACTTAACTGACTGAGCCACCCCAGTGCCCCTTATCACATTTTCAATCAAGAGAATTTTCATGCTTGACAGTTTCTCTTGGCCAAATGATGATGTTAAACAAATTTTAACTGACTGAAATAAAATTATGTTAAATTTTCTCTTGGTATAAATAAAATACTTTAAAAGTAATGTGAATTTGAATATGTCCCTCTTATATTTTTTCAGTGTTTTTTTCCAACTACTTTATTGTTCTGGAAAAAAAAATTAAAACCATTAAAAAAGAAGCCAAAGTATGTATACAGGGCCTTTTTCATCAGGTTTCAATATGGCTCAGCATGGCACTGGTCAAAACCCCAAGATGGGGGCACCTGGGTGGCTCAGTGGGTTAAGCCTCTGCCTTCGGCTCAGTTCATGATCCCAGGGTCCTGGGATCAAGCCCCACATCGGGTTCTCTGCTCAGCGGGGAGCCTGCTTCCCCCTCTCTCTCTGCCTGCCTCTCTGCCTACTTGTGATCTCTGTCAAATAAATAAATAATAATAATAAAAATCTTTTAAAAACCCCACAAAACCTCAAGATGTTGCTGAGAAGGGTCAGGGAGATAGGGCAGGTCTGTTTCTTGAAGGTGGTAGGCAAAGAGAGAGGGCTGGAAGTCAAGGTCTGTTTGCAGAGAGATAATCAGGTGCCCCCATGAGAAGGTCAAGCTAAAGAAGAAACAATCGAGGCCAAGCTTGCATCACCTATTAGTGAATTAAAAGCACACGTTCCTTCCAACCTACATCCCTTCTCCTGAAAATCTATCCCATAGATGTTCAAGGGCTGAAGTAATTTAATTGACTGCTTCCTGGAGTCTGGGGCGGGGGAAGGGATGTCCAGGGGGCCTCACCTGGGTAAACGTGACACCGCAACACCAGGGAAGACAGGGGAAGTTGCTCCTTGAACCACCCCCCACCCCGCCACCCCAATTCACCGTGTCTTTTCATTTTTAACTTTCGATTCTACTTCTTTTTTGTTTTGTTTGTTTATTTATTTGAGAGAGCAAGAGAGCACAAGCAGGGTGAGGGACAGAGGGAGAGGGAGAAGCAGGCTCCCCACTGAGCAGGGAGCCCGATGCGGGGCTCGATCCCAGGACCCTGAGATCATGACCTGAACCCAAGGCAGACGCTTAACCCACTGAGCCCCCCAGGTGCCCCAATTCCATTTTATTTACATTTTAGAAGTAATTTCCAATGTATTAAAGGCCTATGTCATCCAAACGTTTAAAATGCATCTGACATTTTCGAAAGACATACAGAAACATAAACACTGCTGTCAGCATGTTTACTGCTGGCTCCGATGGTGGGGAGAGGCAGGATGGGAACCATGAATTCCCTCAGTGGGACCGCGAATGAATAAATGCTGGTACATCCATGGGCCGGGAAGACCACGCCATCCAGCCACTGAAAGGGGGTGAATCAAAAGACTTGGAGAATTTCCATGAGGCGCTGTTGAGGGAGAAAAAGCAAGATGCAGAGAGCTGTGGCCAATATCCCATTAAAGACCCAATATCCCATAAAAACACCCCTATATACCAAAATACATGTGTCCGTGTGTATGTATCTTCGCATATGCTGATATCAAGGCAAGCATAGGAATGCATCTGTATGTGTTTACGCATCAAACGTCTGTACGGGATTGTTTGACTTCGGAGAATAACAGGAGCTGCTCCGAGAAGCTGTTGACACGAAATCCCAGGGAGCGGGACTGTCCCTGAGGAGAGTCTATGGGGAGGAAAGAGGGGGAGGAGGGAAAAGGAAAAGGGGAAAGATTCAAAGCATGTGCATTTGTCGCAAAATAACAGGTATGGTGTTCAGGGTAGCACTTATCTCGGGAGAGGAAGGAGGAAAGGCAGTGGTCAGGGAAGGGGCCGATGGGGATTGAAGCTGTTTCGAGGCTTCCTGTCAGCTGAGTGCTGAGAAGCGCTGCTTAACTCTGTGTTTGTTTTTGTATGTTTTAAGTAACTTGTAATAAATGTGAAAAACTTGAATAATGTGCTCTCATCAGTGCCCTTATAGAAAAGTAGGAACGTACAATAAAATTAAACTCTCTGCCCAGGCTAGACTCTCTCCACCCTCCCCCCCTCATTCCCCCCAACCCACATGGACTCCAGGGTCACGGTCACCAGATGGCTCTTTCTGCTTGCAAGCATTTCCTGAGCATCTCTGCGGACTCCCATCTCAGCCGAGGTGGATCATATCCCGGCTGCTTCCCCTGGGCCTCCAATCTCACAGAAATGTCTCTTTCCTTCCTCGCCACCCCAGGCTCCTCTGCACCCCACCTTAAGGCAGGCGTCCAGCCAGGCAGACAGGAGGCCATACTGGGAGCAGAAAGAAAGGGGCTTTGGGAGTCAAACACACATCTGGGCCATGTGACCCAGAGGGTGCTCAGCCTCCCCAAGGTTACTCATTAAAGGCTATTGTATACTTGTATTGAATTCTGATTTCTGTGCATGTATGGTCCTCACCCAAGGTCACAAAACTAGTAACTGGCAAAGCTTGCATTTGAGCCCAGACAGGCTGGTACCAGAGTCCACTCTCTTTTTTTTTTTTTTTTTTTTCGAGAGAGAGAGAGAAAGCAGGAAGGAGCAGAGCAAGAGGAAGAGAGAGAGAATCACAAGCAGGTTCCGCGATCAGTGTGGAGCTCAACTTGGGGCTCTATCTCATGATCCCAAGATAATGACCTGAGCCAAAATCAAGAGACAGACGCTTAACCAACTGAGCCACCCAGGTGCCCCCAGAGTCCACACTCTTTTTTTTTTTTTTCTTAAAAATTTTATTTATTTAGGGGCACCTGGGTGGCTCAGTGGGTTAAAGCCTCTGCCTTTGGCTCAGGTCCTGGGATCAGGCCCCACATCAGGCTCTCTGCTCCACAGGGGGGCTGCTTCCCCCTCTCACTCTCTGTCTGCCTCTCTGCCCACTTGTGATCTCTGTCTGTCAAATAAATAAATAAAATCTTTTAAAAAAATTTTTTATTTATTTGAGAGAGAACGAGTGAGCACAACAGGAGCGGGGGTTAGGGGCAGAGGGAGCGGAAGAAGCAGGCTCCCCACTGAGCAGAGAGCAAGTTGAGGGGCTCGATCCCAGGACCCTAAGATCATGACCTGAGTTAAAGGCAGACACTTAACCGCCCAAGCTGCCCAGGGACTCCCAGAGTCCACACTCTTAACCACCGTCTCTCTCTTTGGTGCGGCTTCCATCTGTATATCGAGGTGGGCACTTCTGACATGAGAAGAATACTGCAGCCCCCGGGGGTGAGGGGAGATCTCCCCTGAAGGCCAGGACATTCCAGGGCCTTTTGCTAATGGACAGGGACATGGGCAGTTCAGGGAAGCTGTCAGCGGCTTTATTTCAGTCTGTCCTCCCTCCCAGGAAGGACACGTAATACAGAGGTTATGCGTGCAGGCTCTGGTGCACAATGAGGTATTTCTGTGGAAAATACAACATCTGGGATTTGTTTTAAAACTTCTTGGCACAAAGCAGAAGGAAGGGAGGAGGGGGGAGGAGCAGGAAGGGAGGAGGGGGTAGGAGCAGGAAGGGAGGCGGGGAGCACGGAAGGAAGAGAAGACAGATGGAGGGAGTAAAGAGGAAGAGAGAAAGATTTGGAGGAGAGGAGGGAGGGAGGAAAGGAGAAAGAGGAAGGGAAAGGGGATATAATTGGCAGAATGTGGGTAATTTTTGACAAGGGCGGTAGAGGGAGGGGATAGATATCTGAAGGTTCGTTGTACTGTTTACTCTTGTGTGTGTTTTGACATGTCCTGGGTGTTTAATGGGGGCAAAAGTTTCTCCTCTAGAATCAGGCAGATGTGGGTTCAAATCCCATGGCTGCCCCTCCTTGCACTCTGTCCTGCGAGCCTCCATTGTCTTTTTTTAAAATTTTATTTATTTGATAGAGAACCCAAGTAGGCAGAGAGGCAGGCAAAGAGAGAGGAGGAAGCAGGCTCCCTGCTGAGCAGAGAGCCCGATGCGGGACTCGATCCCAGGACCCTGAGATCACGACCTGAGCAGAAGTCGGGGGCTTAACCCACTGAGCCACCCAGGTGCCCCTGTCTCTTTCACACAAAGAATACATTGTACAGTTGTCGCGATGATTAACACCCCAGGAGGTGACTGTTTCCATCCGTTGAAAGCTTAAGAATGACCTAACAATAATGGGGGGTCGAACCGTCACTACCTCCCTCCTCCAGATGGGAACGCAGGGCTCAGAGACGCTCTGAGACTCTTCCAAGGCCACACAACACATCACTCCTGAAGCCACACTACAAACCCAGGTCTGAGTCCAGAGATCTTAACCACAACGCTGTCTAGGGCAGCGGTTTTGAGAGGAGTGGCTCTACCCCCCACATTTGCCTTCCCTTCCCTCTGCGATCTTTAGACTAACCAGGTGGGGCCAGGGGATGCCCAACGTCTTACAGCAACATGGTTCTTTCCCACTCACAGGGCACGTCCACTGTGGGTGAGGCTGATGGATTCTGTGTGGAGACTCCCCACAAGGACATCTCCATCCTTCAACACCGGGCCCCGCTGACCCTACAGTTCCCAGGAATCCCGAATCGGTCGCCCCAGATGAGTCCAGCGACTTGATGGGTGACCTTGAGGTGGAGACTCCGAGGTCTCTGTCCCTTATCTGCAAAATGACAGTCTACGATACCCATGTCGTAGGGCCTTAAATAAGATAAATGATCTGAAACTCCGACACGGCGCTCACCACACATCAGACTTCCTTCCCTTTTCTCTCTCAGTAGGATTAGGAAGTGAATGAACGTTTGTGTCCCCCCAAAATTCACAGGTGAACGCCTTAGCCCCTCAAGGTGATGGTATTTGGAAGTGGAGTCTCTGAGAGATCATTTAGAAGAGGTCATGAGCGTGGGTCCTCGTGATGGGATTCGTGTCCTTACACGAAAGCGGGGAGACCAGAAGGAGCGCCCTGTCTGTGTCACACGAGGGCACAGCGAGGGCGTGTCCACCCGGGACCCCAGGAGGAGGGTCCTCACCAGAACCCGACCACACCGGTACCCTGACCTCCCACTTCCGTCCTCCAGAATTGTGAGAAAACGTCTGAAGTGTAAGTCACCGAGTCTGTGGTGTGTGGTTATGGCAGCTCGAGCTAAGGCCACCTCCGCACAACCACCGTCACTGAAAGCTTTACCACCTGCCAAGCACAGCCTAGATACATTCACTTTTCCAGGAGCAACCACTACTCCCGTGGTACAGACGAGGAAACCGGGCCTGAGAGAGAGGAAGGGACCAGCCCAACGTCACGGTTCCTCACCTGTGGTCCCTCATTTCCATATCCACCCCCTCTCTGGCCTGTCACCATGAGGCTGGGAGTCGGAAAACTACATTTCCCAGGCTCCTTGGCCCCCTGACCTTTGCAAAGTGGAAGGACTCCAGGTCAGAGGGTAAAAAAACGTGCCTCCCCCACTCCTGCTTCTGGCAGCATCCATGGAACTGGCCATGGTACCTCCTGTGTGGCCCCAGCCCTGGCCACACACAGCCTGGGTGGCTCAGTCAGTGAAGTGGCCAACTCTGGGTTTCAGCTCAGGTCATGACCTCGGGGTGGTGAGACGGAGCCTGGACTTGGCTCAGCGGGTAGTCAGAGCCTGCTGGAGATTCTCTCCCTCTCTGTCTGTCCCTCCCCCTGCTTGTGTGCTTTCTCTCTAAAATAAATAAATCTTAAAAAAAAAAAAAAGGCGGGGGGATGCCTGGATGGCTCAGTGGGTTAAGCATCTACCTTAGGCTCAGGTCATGATCTCAGGGTCCTGGGATTGAGTCCCATGTCGGGCTCTGCTCAGTGGGGAGCCTGTTTACCACTCTCTCTCTGCCTGCCTCTCTGCCTACTTGGCGACCGCTCTCTGTCAAATAAAATAAAATAAAATAAAATCCCCATTCTGTGCAGAATCTGGGGGCAGCCATGTACCTTATGAGAGGCGGGGGCCTCTCCCAACCCCAGAGACAGAATCTTGATTAGGTGAAGTCAATCAGTATTACCATTCCCTTGAAAACTTGGCCCCTGGGGCATGAGGAAAGTCATCCAGGGGACAGGGTTTCTAGGAAGACTAGGATGGGAGGCCACCTCTTCCAGCTTGGGGTATGGTCCTATAAGGCTGTGACACTGGAGCTCTAGCCACCATCACCCAAACCCCAGCATGCGGAGGGTGCCCGGGCAGCAAGCTAGGTTCTCAGTAAACCCTTTGAACAGCTGAATTAATGACCCCTGGGGACCCCTACCTCCATTCTTTCTGTTCCGATATGTATTAGCGATTCCTTACTGCTGCCTCAGGGCCTCTGCCTTTCCAGTTCCCTCTGCCTGGAATGCCCCCATCCGCACCCCACACACCTGCATGGCCTCTGCCTCACCCCCTTTGGGTCTTCACTCAGAGGTCACCTTCCAGAAGCCTCATCATGCACCCATTCTGTGGGCCTCCCCATTCTTCTTCCCCGTGCTCTGTTTATTACCCGTCTCCCCCACTGGAACATAACCCTCCCGCGAGCAGAGAACTTTCTTTACTAGGTATCCTCAGTATCTAGAACTGTGTTTGATGCATAGCACATGATCAATAAACATTTGTCCAATTAGCACAGAGGGAATGCTTTCGGTTCTTTTTGTTGGACTTCGTATTACTTTCAGGTGAAAGCAGGCAGTTCCTGGCCTCCCGCCTTGTGCTGAGTTCCCCATCTTTACCTCTCGGCTCAGTCCTTGGGTACAATGCTGGCTCGAAAATGATACTCACTCCAAACCGAGCATTTGCTCTCATGCCCGCCCTGGCTCCCAGACACTGTCACCTAGAGGTCCCCTCAGGTCCCGGCATCCCCGGAGAGAGCAGACCACATCAGGGCCCCATTTGAGGCTGTGATATGAGAAGGAGGAAACCCAAATCACTCGGCATTGTGGGATGCGATTCATTCAGATTTGGTGACAGCAGGGAGACTGAACCCAGACAGAAGAGGGCCTGTGGTGGGGGTGGAAGGGGTGCTCTAAAACCCTGAGAAGGGGGTCAATTTGGTCCCAAACCCTATCTTGGCTGCCCAAGACTTTGCTACAGCCTAAAGAGGGAGACAGAAGGAGCTGCTTCCCAATCCTCAGGAAAACGGACACAGCCCTAGTCTGAGAGAGTAAGCTGGTGTTGGAGACCTCCTAGTTTGAAAAAGGAGGCTTAGTCTTTGGGGCTCAGGGAGCTGTCTCTAGTCTGAGGTCTGAGAAAGTACAGCCTAGTCTGAGGGAGGAGGTATAGCCTTTGGGACCCAGGTGTTAAGAAAGAGGACTAGCCTTAGGGAACCCCTTAGTCTGAGGAAGGAGGCTTACCCACCCCCTCTGGTTTTGACTTTTCTCACCAGAAGCTTCCAGACATAGAAATACTGGGAGTAGGGGGAAGCCAGGGGGCCATCTAGCAAAGTGGGACACAAGCGGGGCAAGGGTGGTACAGGCCAGGCCTGCTCAGGAGAGGGTCGCGGCGCCCAGGGCCACCAGCAGCACAGACAGGGCGAGACGGAGGCCGGGTGGCACGCCGGAGTGGCACTTGGAGTCCATGACAGCCCGCTGGCTGGTGCTGCAGTGCGGCGGGAGGGCCAGTCGGTGGCCGGGCAGCTCCAGCAGCCCTTCGGTGGCGGGGGAACCGCACAGGTCCCGGGAGCCGCAGCCGTGCATGCTCACGCTCTGGCCGCCTGTGGAGACGCGGGGGAGGACGTGCATGAGGACACACACAGGCAGGTGTCCCCGGTGCCCACGCGTACCTGCCACTGCACGCCCCAGTCCCTCCATCCCCGTGCCTGGGGTTCGAGGGGGCCCCTGACCAAGCCCATTTCCCTGCACCTCTCTTCAGCCCCATGGGTCCTCCTGTCTCCCCAGGTCTGACAGAGCCAGGGATGTGCCAGCATCACCGACACCAAGTTTTCGTAAAATACAAAACTGTCCCATCCAACAGGGAACGTGTGAGCGGGCCAGCCCCGGAGGCCAGGGAGGCCCTCCGACTCCTGTCCTTCGGGAAAACTCATCAGAAAATGCTGGGATCCTCAGGCTGGGGCCTGGTCCCTCTGTGCTGTCCATTGTTACTCTTTGTACCTTACGTGTATGTTGCAGGCTTTCTTTTACGTGTGTTCAGTGCTCATAATACTGGATGTATTAATGACTGAATGTATTAATGACCCCGGAGGCCACTCGATTGCACACACCCCTCCAACGGACTTGGTGAACAGCTTTCTCCTTCCTTTGCCTCCTCAGAACCATATTTATGACGGAGGATGGCACGATATGATACATTTGTATATAACTATACCAACATAACCGGTTTATTGGGGATTTGGTGGGGGGTATGAAAGCAATCCAGTCTTATTTTACCAACAAAGAACACCTCACTGCAACTGGGGCTTGTTTTTTAAGTCCTTATCTTTTAACAAAATGTATGGAAATCCGTAGGGTTCAAGAGAGATGGTATCTGAGGTGCCTTCAAAATAATGTGGAGCGGGGGGTAGAGATGAAACTGGATTGGCCACGAATGCATAATTACTGGGGTTGGGTGAAGGGGATTTATTCACAGGGGACCTATTAGTGTTCGCTCTTTTATTTATCTTTGACCCTCTCCATTAAAAAAGATTTTTTTTTTAAAGATTTTATTTTATTTATTTGACAGAGAGAGAGAGAGATCACAAGTAGGCAGAGAGGCAGGCAGAGAGAGGAAGGGAAGCAGGCTCCCTGCTGAGCAGAGAGCACCATGTGGGGCTCGATCCCAGGACCCTGGGATCATGACCTGAGCCGAAGGCAGAGGCTTTAACCCACTGAGCCACCCAGGCGCCCCTAAAAAAGATTTTTTAAAGCCTTTCAGCATGCTCTGTATTTGTCTCTGTTTGCCCTGAATTAGAGTATGTTTCCTTGCAGTCATGATGGTCTCGGATTCACTGAAGTGCTATTTACGGCACTCACTATGTTCTAGAATTTTCTTTTTTTTTTTTTTTTAAGATTTATTTATTTGAGAGAGAGAGAGTGCAAGTGGGGTGAGGGAAGCAGAGGGAGAAAATCCTCAAGCAGACTTCCTTACTGAGCGCGGAGCCCAGCACAGGGTTCGATCCCACAACCCTGAGATCATGACCTGAGCCGCAAGCAAGAGTTGGACACTTAAGTAACTGAGCCACCCAGGCACCCCTGTTCTAGAATTTTCAATACAGTAGCCACTAGCCACATATGGCTACTGCACACCAGAGATGTGGCTGGTCTGAACTGGAATGGGCTGTGTGTATAAAATCCACACCAGATTCCAAAGGCTTAGCAGGAAAAAAATGAATGTAAGGGATCTCACTTATAATTTCTTATACTGTCTGCATGTTGAAATTACAACTGTTGCATATATTGGGTTAAATAAAATATTAAATTAATTTCCTCTGTTACTTTTTACTTTTTAATGTGGCTCTTTGGAAATTTTAAATTCTACATGTGGCTTGCATTCTACTCCTTTTGGACAGTACCCATCCAGAAGTCTCAGGGACTTAGAGACCCCCAACTCCGGCATGCCCGAATCCAAAACCGACGTGCTCAGGCTCACTCTCAAGCACACGCATGCGTGTACACACATACACACGCACGTACACACACACGTCTATTACCTTCTACAAGCACCAGGTCCAGCTGGACACACTCCGTCTCTCCACTGGGACACTGCATATAGGAGGAGGAATTGCAGGGCCCCAGCTGGCCACTAGTACATGCAGGACACAGGAACTCACTCAGGGTGTGTGAGGTTGGCAAAACTTCTGTAGAGGGGAGGGCGACAGTCAGCCAGGAGGACTCTCAGAACCTCCAGGGCCTCCTTGCACTCACAGACTCTCCCACAGGGGGAGGACCTTCTTGGGATTTTCCACTTTGCTGGGGTCAGGGTGCCTTCAGGCATGGGAATGCTCCTGCCAGCCTTCCTTCCTCAACTCAGGGCAAAATCTCCTCCAAAATCACCCCACCACCATCCTTGGCCACTTGTGACTGCTTTCTGGTGGTGGCGTACCGAGAGGAGTGAGTGCTTGGCAGTTGCCTTGGCAACAGGTGGAGTTGATCCAGAAGCCAAAGTCAACGCTGTAGGTGAAGGCAGAGACAGAGCTGCCAAATTTGCAGTCCTTGGAGGCCACACAGGAACCACTTCTCCAGACAACAGAGTCACCTTTCCTCGAGGCTGGAGAGAGATGGAGGGAAGTCTTGTGAGGAAAGGTGATCGTGAGCCAGCCCCTAACTAGAAACCTCCCCAAAACCCTCCGGGTGTCATTGTTGGTATTCACTTTGCTTAAGATTCCCCCTAACACGCTCGAAGTCTATCACTGTTCCTCAAGACACAGAACACAGAGAGCCTTCCTTCCTCTGCCTTCTCCCGCCAGGAATCCAACGAACAGGGTGGCTTTGTACCTGTGATGTCTCCTGACCTATCTATGAGCACCTCATGGGCTTAGCCAGAAATTTCTCAAGGATCCCAGAAATGCCCACCACTGAGCCTGGTACACTCTCCCTACTACCCCAACTTCTGTTGCTAGAAGACAGAGAAGAGCCATTTTCCAGTTCAACCCCCCCCCCTCCCATTTATAGAATAGTCTAGTTTTCCCCTTTATGGGGCAGACCGACAGGGGCCTCCTTGCCCAGAATGTTTTCCTAGATACCAAGAGAGCTGCAACCATGTCCCCCATCCCCCATCCCCATGCTTTTCTGTATCTTGCCCTACCACCCACTCCCCCACCAAGAGGTGGGGTCTGTTTCCTCACCCCTCAAATCTGAGCCGGCCTTGTGACTTGCTCTCATCAAGAGACTGTGGCCAGACTGACGTGGGGCCAGTTCCGGGCTTCTCTCTTAAGAAGGCCATGCTTCCCACCTCTTCCTTCTCAGAAGCCAGCCACCACACTATAAGGCAGCTCAGCGAAGCTACTGACCGATGACCAACCACAGGCACAGAGACCCCGCGAGGTGAGAGACTGGACTCAGCGTTCCAGCCCCAGCCAGGTTCTCAGCAGAAGGCTGAACCTCATCAACCCACAGAACAGGGAGAAACAATAAATCGGTTTTTTGAGCCACAAAGTTGTTTTTTTTTTTTTAATTGTGGCCCCCCCCCAAAAAAAACCCCACCCCCCTATAGTATAAAATTTACCCTCTTAGGCCTTTTAAAGTATGTACATTGTTATGCAACACATCTCCCGAAATGTTTCGTTTTGTAAAATGGAAACTCCCACCATTCTGTTACTTCAACTACCCTAGGTGTCTCAGATAAAAGGAGTCCTACGGGATTAGTTCTTTTGCAACTGGTTAGGCCTCTAGGTCTTGAGCTGATTTGTACTTCGGCCATAAACAACAAAAGCAGTGGGGGTCAGATTTTAAACTCACAGGCTCCCCCACTTCTGGCCTCTGTGGCTGGAGTCAGGGCACTGGGTGGGGGGGTGGACAACGAGAGGTCTTGGTGTGCCTTGGGCCCCGTTTCTGCCTCCCACAGCCAAGCCCGTCTCCAGGGACACTCACTCAGGACGCCGGCTGTCTGAAGGCAGTACTGTCTGTCCGCTGGGCAGAGGAAAGTGTCACAATTATTGAGGCTCGAGCAGGTGAAACAGGTGGTGACCTCATCCTTGGCCAGAGTCGTAGCTGCAGAGGGACCTGGGGAGAGAGGAACATAAGCCCGCTGGAGAATGACCTGTGTGTGCACGCGCGTGCATGTGTGTGTGTGTGCGCGTGTGTGCGTGTACATTTCTGGGCACATGGATATAAATGTGCTGCGTGTGTGCGCATCTGTGACGAGGCAGTGTGCACACACAAGCACACACACGCCCGTTTCCCTGTGTGCACACGTGATTGTGTGTCCTCTGTTGAACTCTTGTGTGTTCTGGAACTGTCTGCGGCAGGGCGGGGATTTTTGCATGCGGCCCTGCGGGCCCCTGTGTGAGAAGGGGTCTGGGGGCCTCCCTGTGTGAACAGAGCACCTCTTTACGGGGATACATGTAAGGCTGGTTTTGGGGGGTCTGAGTGTGTTTCTGCATCTGGCTGTGTCTGAGTTCCCGGGGAGGTTTAAGGTGCTTGGATACAGATGTCGGAGTACAGATGTGAATGTCTCCACAGATGTTGCTATGGTGTTTCAGCATGTCTGTGTATATTTTGTACTTTTATTTTTTTTTTCAAAGATTTTATTTATTTATTTGACAAAGAGAGATCACAGGTAGGCAGACAGGCAGGCAGAGAGAGAGGAGGAAGCAGGCTCCCCGCAGAGCAGAGAGCCCAATCCCAGGATGCTGGGATCATGACCCTAGCCAAAGGCAGAGGCTTAACCCACTGAGCCACCCAGGCGCCCCTATTTTGTACTTTTATATGTTTGTGCGCTTGTACCTGTCTGTGTGCACAGACCCAACAACAGAGAGTCCCCGCCTGGCTGTGTTGCAAGCCCACAGGGACCATATATGCAAAAATTCCATGTCCTGTCTTCTGGTTGTTAGTTACCCTATTTTGCCCTTTCTCCTGTCATAGTGTAAATTTTGAGCTCCTGAGTCCACTGATTGGTTTTTTCCCCCTTTGTTATAATCATTAATTTAATCCACTGCTTAGTTTTTAAAAGCAAAACTCCAACAGCTGGTAATCTGAGGAAGCCAAGGGAAGAAGGAATTCTCCTCTGCATCGCAGATCTGTCTTCGAGGTGCGGTTTCTAACAAAAGAGGCTTCCGCATCCCCAGAGCTGAGGGAATGCTGCTCTCTCCAGCTTCGAAAATTGCCTTTCTCACCTCTGAAATGTCTGTTGATTCTGCTGAGTTGTCTCACTTAAAAAACTGTTGCCCTGGTAAACACAATCTCAATTAGCATCTCTCTTTTCCGGAAGACAAAACTTACTGTCCGTGTTCTTTGCTAAGCCGAGAGAAGATGGTTGGCAAATCTGTCTTCTCTCACAAGCAATGAAGTGAAGGAAAGAAAAAAGACGAGATTTCTTGTTCAGACAGAGTTTGTGTGTCTAATCTCATTTACACAACAGGATGCTCGCATTTAGAAATGTGTGCTTCTCTGTCGGTGTGTTTTGGGCACTGGGACATAGATGTAGGTCTGTGGGTATGTGGGTGTGTGCCAGCAGGATTTTCTACTTCTAGGTGTGCTAAGTGGTGTGTATGTGTGTGTTTGTGCAACCGTGCATTTGGGCATGTTCTTATATGAGTAACTGTGCTCCCTGAGGGCATATTGGTTGGGGGCGGGATACCCTGGAAACACAAAGGATTGGGAAGGGCATGTGGGATCTGGGAAGGGCAGAGAAGGTAGAAACGCAGGAAGTCAGGGTTCAAGGCACCTGGTGGGGTGGGAGTAGCCACATAGTCGCATTCAGGTTTGCTGGTGAGATGAAATCCAGATGCTTCCGGGCCCAGGGTCGTATTCACTTGTAGGTGGCACACATTTGGGGTAGCACAGCCCTTCAAGATTTGGGGACCCCCTGTGGAAAAGGGGAAAGTTGCAAGGGGAGATTCAGAACCAGAGCCTTCCCACCTTGATTTTCAGACTTTCTCTATCTAAAAGTTCCCATCTCTCTTGATAGTTCTATATGATTCGTCTCCAAATATGCCTGGTCATTTTTTTTTCAGGATTTTATTTGTCAGAGAGAGAGAGCACAATCAGGGGGAGCAGCAGGCAGAGGGAGAAGCAAGCTCCTGCTGAGCAAGGAGCCCAATGTGGGACTCGATCCCAGCACCCTGGGATCATGACCCGAGCTGAAGGCAGGTGCTTAACCGACTGAGCCACCCAGGCATCCCATGCCTGGTCATTTCTTAAAACCTCTTGACGTCTGCTCATTTTTGCGATTCTAATTTTATTCCTGTCGCATAGTTATGTTCTGCTGCTGATAATTACAAGAGCTGACCTCCTCCTGAGTCCACATCTCTTGTTTGTTGTTTCTGGTCTCACTCATGGTGATTTGTTCCCTTGTGCATTTCATGAGCTCTGACTTGTGAGCTCATATTTGGTTGATGTTGGTCTTGAGTGGGGTGGGTGCTCCTGGGGGCTTTTCACTCGAAATGATTTGTCTTCATTCATACTGTGAACTAAACGGTACCACCAACCAGGGATCATTTCAGTCTCCTTCCAAGGTCCCTGGCTTAGGCGGGACTCTAAGAGTCAGCTCCCCAGCCACGCTGTGAACCCCAGACCTAGTCGCCCAAAGCAGGGTGTGATCAGCATTTATTCTCAGGGCTACTGTGCTTTTTGTGTTTGCTTACTGCTCTTGTTCTGATTTCTGCTCTTATTTTTACTTTGGGGACACTTGGAAATTCCCCTAACTTCCTATATGCCCCCAAAAGCATGGAAAAATATTTTGTATAACATCTACTTCATCTGTAAACAGTGGCTTACCAAGGGGATAGTAATGGGAGCAGGCTCTACGGGGGTGTACTCTCTGTGAAGCAATTAAAAACAACAATAAATCTGACTAGTGGCACCTGGCTGGTTCAGGCGGTACAGCATAGGACTCTTGATCTTCGGGTCCTGAGTTCAAGTCCCTCATTGGGCATAGAGCTTACTTTAAAATAATAATTTTATTATTATAATAATAGCGGTGCCTGGTTGACTCAGTCGTTAAGCGTTTCCTTCGGCTCAGGTCATGATCCCAGAGTCCTGGGATCAAGTCCCACATCAGGCTCCCTGCTTAGCAGGAAGCCTGCTGTCCCTCTCCCACTCCCCCTGCTTGTATTCCCTCTCTTGCTCTTTTAAAAAAAAAAAAATGACTAAATGTCAATCTGCTTCTTTTTATCACTATATTCCAGCATTTTTCAGCATATCACAGCAGTGATAAAATACTTCTCCCCCCCCAGCAGACTACTCCCACCACCTATGAACCCCCACCCCCAACCTCACACCTTCCCTGTATGCCACTGTTTGTAGCAGGAAGACCCGCAGGGGATCCACTCTCCCAGAAGCAGAAGCCCAGACTTCTCCCTTTCACTTTGTTGGCTTAACAGTCTCTCCTCTGGTCAGTGTGGTTCTATTTCAAGCCTTTCACTCAAACAGCCTCTGTTCCAACCATTTGCAAACACATAATGGTGACTTTAAAATACATCTTCAAACTCTTTGGTACACAAAGAGGTGAGGGTCTACGCTTCCTCCCCTTGAAACCAGATGGACTTCTGGGGCAGTGTCAACCACTGTAAAATGACATTATGGGACTTCCGAGGCCAGGTCATAAAAGACCACGCAGCCACCACTTTGTTTGCTGGTATGCTCGGGCTTAAAATCATCAGTCACCCTGTAAAGGTGGCGGCAGCCATGATGTGGGGAAGCCCAGTCTACCCAGTGCGCAGAAACCACCCTGGAAAGGCCCAGAGTCTACACGTGGGAGATGCTCAGCGAGCCCCTAGTTGCTCTGGGCCCTGTGTTCCAGCTCTGGCCACCCTCTGCCTGGGATCCCATGAGACCCTCAGAACCGTCCAGCTGAGCTCTTCCACAATTCCCACCCCAAAGAAACTAGAAGAGCTAATAAAACGGTGGCCATTATTTTAAGTCGCTACATTTCTGGGTGATTTGTGAAACAGCAGGAGGTAACCAGAATGCATGTGCAAATGGACCTCAACACTTACTCCTCTAATTTGTGCAGGTAGGAGGGAGGCCTGCCTCCCCAGGTACCTCCTGAAGGGAAGGAACCCTTACCTCCATTCCATGTCCCATTGAGGGTGACACACGTGGTCTGATCACCAGTGCAGTTCATGACCAAACGGGAGTCACATGATACTGACTCATCCCCGAAACAGTAGTGACATTTCACTCCATTGAGCTGGGCCTCGGGAGCCACATCTGGTGGGGGTGGGTGTGGTCAGGGTGGGATGAAGGCTGAGAAACATCCCCCACCCCACCCCCCACAGCCCTCTGTTCTCACCACCACCCCCACCACAGTCCCGAGCATTTTACTCCAAAGCCGGACCAGTCTGGTCTTAGCTGCTTCCTTCCAACCCCTGAAGACATAGTCTGAGGAGCAGCAAACAGAGCCGAAGGTGTGGCTGCCCCACACTGGTCATTTGTCCTCAATGAACCTTCGGGCGGGATCCTGTAGGTTCTTTTATTCATTCCACAAAAATTTCTTGAGCACCTACTGTGTGCCAGGCCCTGTTCTGGAGACACAGCACTGACCACACTGACAAAAGCCCTCCCTTAGGGGCGCCTGGGTGGGTCAGTCATTAGGCATCTGCCATCAGCTCAGGTCATGATCCCAGGGTCCTGGGATGGAGCCCCGCATCGGGCTCCCTGCTCAATGGGAAGCCTGCTTCTCCATCTCCCACTGCTTCTGCTTGTGTTCCTGCTCTCGCTATCTCTCTGTCAAATAAATAAATAAAATCTTAAAAAAAAAAAGCCCTCCCTTGAACACACTGAATTCCAAAAGCCATGAAAAAATGATGTTATTTTAGGTTTTAAGACATTGTGGTATTCCACCAAAGAGCAGGGCTGTGGCCTCTGGGCTCTCCACCACCTGATCAATTCCAGAGCTTTCTTATATATCTGAAACATTTAAGAGAAAACTGCTTAAGCATATTTCTCCAGAGTCAAAACTAAGCCACCAATCATTTTCATGTGGGTTTATATGGTAATATTGGCCAACAGAAAAGTTGACTAAAGAGGGGCACCTGGGTGGCTCAGTCAATTAAGCGTCTGACTCTCAACTTTGGCTCAGGTCATGATCTCGAGGTCGTGGGATTGAGCCCTGCGTGGGGCTCTGCACTCAACAGGGAGTCTGCTTGAGACTCTCTATCTCCCTCTCCCTCTGCCCCTGTGTTCTCTCTCTCTTATTTCTTCTCTTAAATCTTTAAAAAGAAAAAAGAAAAGAAAAGAAAGACGTGTGGTGGGTTCCCTTCAGAATGTGCTGTGAGCATAAAATACACCCGAATTTCAGAGGCTTAGTTTGAAACAATAAAATATCTCGTTCTTAATTTTATATTGATTACAAACAGGTCAAAAGAATGTTTTAGCTATGTTACCATAAATAAAATACATTATTAAAGTTAATTTCACCTGTTTCTTCATACTTTGTAACGTGGCTACCAGAAAAGTTTTCCCCACGCATATGTCACATGTTGCGTTTCTCCTGGGCAGCAGCTGCTCTAGACTCTCCAACAGGGTATTCTGAGACAGTCCCTTTGATCTTTCTTTACACGTAGGAATTTCGTCTAAGGCAGTTATAATCATAACCGGCATTTTCTATACCCCCCGGCATGCCAACCTCTCAGCTTGGAACTGGTGGTTTTATTTAGTGAGCAACACAGTTTTTAGGAGGAGGGAAATCCCGGTCGGCTGAAAGGATGGCCAGGAGTGCCGAGTGTGGAGCTGTCTCGGGTCTCTCCCTGTTGCTACACCTGCCAAATACAAATTCCTTCTTTGGACAAATAACCAAGCAGCAAAAAGTGATCTTTACCACCGCTCAGAGCTGGGTCTGGAGTGAGGCCAGCAAGGAGCCGCTCCCTCTCAAGGTCATGCAAGTGCAGAGTCAGCGCCCGAAAGTGAATGCCTCCTTAAATTTTGCACCCTGGGGCCTCGCTGGCCTACCCTAGACTGGGCCTGCTGCCAGTCCTACATTTCTTGCTCCATTTGGCTAGCCCTCGGGGGAGCTCCTCTCCCAAGGAGAAACAAAACTTTGGGGCTCCTCTCCAGCCCCCCAGTAGCTCAGTGAGTACAACTATAATTTCTCCAGTGCCTGCTACTGGCCAGCCTTATGCTGGGAGGCACCCCCTGAAAAGCTCAGGTCATATCCATTTTCCAGCCGAGAATACTGAGGTTTTCCTTGCCCTGGTCAGCCAGGCAGAGCTGGAAATTGAGGCGAAGTTCCCACAACACCCTACCTGGGGGCGTGCCCCCCAAGTCCTGCCAACAAACCTTGTCGGGTGGCCCCTTTGCAGGTGTTCTCACAACATGCTGTGCTGACCCAGAGACTCCAGTGGGGGCCATAGGTCAGGGCGTAGACACCTTCTTGGCATTCTCCAGGGGTGACACATGACCCATTCTTGATGACAGTCCCATTTTCTGGGGGTCGAGGTTGAGGCGGAGAGATTAGAGATTCTTGCCCCCCACCCCCACCCCAGACCCATCTGTGACAGTCCCCAGAGTTCGGTCAGGGACCTCAGCTGGCATGGAAGCCCCCGCAGCCGAAGCCCCGCAGCCCCAGCCCCGAACTAAGCTATGAGGCAATGCTTGCAACCTCTAGTCCCAGGGTGGTTCTTCCATGCCTCCCCTGCCCCAACCCCTGCCCACCCACTTTGTTGGTCCTCCACCCAGTCCCCATCTGGTACCCCCACCCAGCTGCATCTGGCTGAACAAGCAGGCTTCCTTGGCGACAGGACAGGTTCTCTCGGTGCAGTTTCCCAGCAGAGAGCAAGCTAGACACGTCTTGGACGTCCCTGTGGGGAGAGAGGCATGATCAGAGCCTGTGGTTTAAGGAGAGACACACACACACACACACACACACACACACACACAGACGATTCAAGACTAGAACTAAGGGCTGGGGTGGGAGGGCGATATCCCAGAGGTGTATGACCTTTGTTCCGGATGGGCAAAGTTCAGAACCAGGGATCAGCATCGCTAAGCTGAAGTGGGGGAGAGGATGGGGGGTGATGTCCAGCCCATCTAGCTTCTCACCCGGGGATTCTTTCTCCAAACGTCTCCCTCGAAAGCCCGGAGTTGAACGTATAAAAATGGAATGCGCCTACTGGGCTAGGCTGGGGGGAACTGTGTCTGGCTGCGCAGCCTTCTTGTTGACCTGCAGAGAGGCATGTAGGGCTCTTCGTAGAAACCTCGAGGCTCGAAGAAGCAAGGTTTGAAAACAGCGAACCTCGTCTCATACACCTGCCGCTTACAGATGAAAACACGACCAGGAAACTGAAAGCAGGTGGCCTCAGAGTCTCCCTCAAGGTCACGCAGTGAGATCCTGGCTAAGTGCCAGCCCACTTGATCCCCAACCTGGGCCAATGGAGGCAGAACTAGAACCAAAGGGAGAGGTGGTAGGCAAAGTAAGGAACGGTAACTGCTCTCAGCTCTCAGTAAGAGTCCCTTTGGACAGGGCTATGTATGGCCTGATCCTATTCTAAGCTCTTAAAAAAGCTCTTCAAACACACTAATTCCATGGATGCCCTCAACATCCCCAACAGCTTTTTTTTTGGACAAATAACCAACAGCTTTTTTTCCCCTCCCCAACAGCGCTTTGAGGCAGGGGAATCATCACCCTTATTTCACAGATAGGGAAAATAGAAGCACAGAGAGGTTCCGTGACTTGCTTAAGGTCACACAGTGAAGAAGCAGCAGAGCCAAGATTTGAACCCTGGTAGCCTGGCTCCCCAACCATGCATGGTCTCAAGCCCAGTTCAGCTGCCTCTGCTAGACAAAAAGCCAAGGAGGAAGGGGGCTGAACCTCAGACTCTGAAGCTGGATTCACACATGTGAACCTGGACTGTCTCTCATGGCTCTCACTCACTCTCACTCTCACTCTTGCTCTCGGGGACCACACACAACGTGCCTACCTGCTGGGGTGGCCAGCGCTCCCCAGAGCACCAGAGCAGTGAGAAGCAGAAGCATGATCCCGGCCGGAGGGAGGAAGCAGGGCACAGGTGACCTGGGCTTTTATTCAAGGGCTCTGGCTAGGGTAGCAGCCCTGGGAGAGAGCGAGCAAACAGCTTAGGGAGATAGTGGCCCCACCTGCTCTCCCGGCCCCTGGGACACTTGGGCCGGGGGCAGGGGCTTAGGGAGCATGGGGATGGGGAAACTGAGTCCTGAGAGGCACACAGGAGAAGCCTGAGCTGCTCCTGAGGCCAAAGAAAGAAAGATGGGCATGCTGGTATTGTTATTGCTATTTTTAACAAGCTCCTGGTCATTCCAGAGAGATGTTAACCCACTGAATTCTTACCACAGTCCTACAAGCCATTACCCTTCCTCCCAGGAGCTAGACAGTATTCACAAATACTAGCTGTCCGCCAGAACGGGCTGTGGCAGTAACAGCTTTGGCTGACTGCTGGAGCGGTGGCCTGGTGGTTTCCACTGATCTGGTGCTTAATTTTGAGTTGCTGGAACATGGGGGTGTCCACAGGAGGACCCAGATAGGCCACGGCAGGAGGCACTCAGGATCTCAGGATAGCAGATTTTTACCAACTAGATCTGGAGCCATTTCAGTATTTTAACCGCTGGTATAGTTGAAATGAGCCCTGAACTCGCCCCCACCCCCCCCACCGACTGTATAGGGAAGGAAACCAAGTCTCAGAGTCAGGAAGACCCAACTCCAAACCCACAAAGTGAGGACAACCAGGATGCGAACCCAGGCCTCTCAGACTTGACTGCCTGGCTTCACCTAGAAGGAAGAGAGAAGACAACCCCTCACCCTTACCTGGAAAATGGCCTGCCCCAGCCAGAGGAGGCCTGCATTCCTCTCCTGCCCCTGCCTCAGACTGAGCAGCCTTGATTTGCTCATCTGTTCAGTGGGAATAAGGTTGATCACAAGCACTCCATGAGGGGCCCCAGGACTTGGTCTCCATCAGAGTCACCCCTTCACTGCTTTGACTCCCCACCTGCCTCTCCTTTGAGGTGTAACTCTAGGGATATCCCTTCCCTTGTTTTGGTCCTCAGTGCGATGGATCACTAAACTGGCACACCTCGGGGTCTACTGCTGATGCTGGATCTGTGGTGGCTACGTGTGTTAGGAGGATTCATGATAGTGACACTCAGGCTCTAAGGAAACCACACACCCACCCAGAAGACGACGAGCACGTTAGTGCCAGATGGTCTGGGTTCAAGTTCCAGTTCTGCCCACTTCAAGGTCAGTGGCCTTGGGCAAGTCATGTCACCTATCAGAGCCTCCGTGTCCTCCTTTGTCCATCAAGTAAAGTAGGAGGACCTGTGTCAAAGGATTAAATGGGTCGATGTATGCAGAATGCTGAGGACGGTAGCTGCTCTCACCATCCCTCAACAGGACGCCGGGCAAGGCTGGCGCTGGCCTCTCCCCTTGGATCGGAGGAATGACCCTAAACGAGAGAAAGGACCTGTCCAAGGTCAGTCGCAGGCCTGTCCGGCTGCCAGACACCAGGGGAGGAGCCCTCCATCAGCAGGTACAACCAAAGAGCTTGCGCCTAAAGGAGGGGGGGGGATCCTGAGGGTGGCCTTTGCTGCGGGGTACTCTGGTAGGGAGAAGTTTAGGGAGGAGGCCCACTGCCTTCCCCGGTGGACCCAAAGCCCTTTGGTCCAAGAGAAGTGGGAGGAAGAGGAAACAGGTAAGTCCGCTGGTCTGGAGTCCGGGGTCTGGAGTCTGGGAGGAGGGAGCGGCTCTTGGTTCTCCGTGACCAGAAGCCTGTGTCCTCAAGGTCAGCTGATAACGCCACTGGGCAAACAGGCTGGGGGCCGCACAGACGCGAAGTGAAGCCTGTGAAGGGTAAGGAGGCAGGCAAAGCACGCGTCCTTGCCCTTCGCTGGAAACCTGAAGGCCAGGGACGGTAGGAGGGGTTACGTCATGCACGTACAGGCGCACGGGAGGGGTTACGTCACGCACGTACAGGCGCACGGGAGAGGTTACGTCACGCACGTACAGGCGCACGGGAGAGGTTACGTCACGCACGTACAGGCGCACAGGAGGGGTTACGTCACTTACGCACAGGCATACGAGAGAGGTTACGTCACACACATACAGGCGCACGGGAGGGGTTACGTCACGCACGTACAGACGCATGGGCGTACGCACGCGCCTCGAAGCCACACATCCCCTCCAGCGTACAGCGAATCGCTGTTCGGCCCCTAAAACCCGCCACTCGGAAATAATGTGACCTGAGTTACAGTTTCCTCTCTCCGTCCTCCCCCGTAGATAAACGTACCCTTCCGCGGTTCTGTATTTTCCCATCGCCGGGTGTTACAGACGGTGTCGCAATGAAGAACTTCGTGCCTGTGTCACTTGAGCCGTGTTCCAAGTTCCCGCAAGGGGTAAGTGGTTTTATGATGTCAGAAGGCTTTTCTACGTTTGTCATGTTTGATAGCAACTGCAGAATCACCCTTCCTGGGACGGCACCAGCTCACACTCCCACCGGCCGCCTAAGGGAGTGTCTGCTTCCGCACCCGTTCACCAACTCTGGGTGTCATCCAGCTGTCCTGTTTTTGCCAGCTTCTAGGTGAAAGGCGCTTGGCAGGACGCCAGTGGCCGTGAACTCTGCCTAGCTCCCGCCATCAAGAGATGAAGTCTGAAGGATGCCTGGGTGGCTCAATCGGTTAAGCATCGGCCTTCAGCTCAGGTCATCGTCCTGGAGTCCTGGGATCGAGTCTCGTGTGGGGCTCCCTGCTCAGTGGGGAGTCTGCTTCTCCCACTGACCCTCCCTCTCTTGTGCTCTCTCTCTCTCATTCTCTCCCTCTCTCTCTAAGATACATAAATAAAATCTTAAAAGAGAGAGAGAGAGGAGTCTGTTTCCACCTCCTCGACTCTGAGCCAGGCTTGGAACTCGCTTTGACCAGAGAAGGCCGCAGGAGCGATGTTGCATGAATTGGGAGTCTTGGCGCAAGAGGACTTGCACTTTCTTCGGTCCCTGCCTTGCCACTGCGACCCCTCTGCCACGGTGGGAATGAGCTTGCCTCCTGCAGCCTGGAGGACGACGCAGAGGGAGGCCCAGGGCCTCCCAGCCAGCCGGGCCAGGACCTACAAGGGAGGCCATCTGAGACCAACTGGGTTGCCAACCCCCAGAACCTTGAGGCTCGGAGCTGATGCAAACAATGCAAACAGCTTTGTGGCGACTTTTAGAAGAGTCATTCGTGTTTCCTCTTCTGTCCTGTGCTAATGTTTCTGTTGATTCACAGGACGTAGTTTCCCGTGGCTACAAAGTACCACAGACCCAGGTGGCTTAGAAGAGGAATGTGCTGTCTCGCATCTGGAGGCTGAAAACCCAAAACCAAGGTGTAGGTAGGCCTGCTGTCTCTGAAACCCATGGGGGAGTCCTAGCTGCCTCTTGCCAGCTTCCAGTGGTTTTACTGGCCATCTTTGGCTTACAGCTCCCTAACTCCAGTGTCTGCTCTCGCTATCTCATGGCCTTCTTCCCCTGTCTCTATTTTCACGTGGTTGTCTTCTTTCTTTTTTATAATTTATTTTTTTAAAGATTTTATTTATTTGAGAACAAGAGAGAGGGAAAGAGAGCACACACAGGGGGCAGGGGTGAGGGGAGGGACAAAGGAGAGGAAGAAGCAGGCTCAGCCCCGAGCAGGGAGCCCCACGCGGGGCTCAATCCCAGGACCTCCAGATCATGACCTGAGCCAAAGACAGACGCTTAACTGACCTCAGATGCTTAACCGACTGAGCCACCCAGGAGCCCCCAACATGGTCATCTTCCTATGAAGACGCCAGAGACATTGGCTCAGGGGCCCATCCTACCTCACTGTGACATCCTCCCAACCACTGACATCAGCAACAGCCCTATTTCCAAGTAAGGTCACATTCTGAGTACTAGAAATTAGGATTTCAACACAGCTCTTTTGTTTTTTGGTTTGGGGGCGGAGTTTGGGAAGGTGGAGAAGGATACCTTCAACCCTTAACCAGAGCTCTTTATATATTAGCAACACTAGCTCTTGAATTGTGGTGATTATTTCTGACACTGCAACTAAGTGTGGAACTTGAGCTGCAAGTTCAAGGGCCAGAAATGGGGACACCGTTCTTTGCACAGATTTTTTTTTTTCTCCTCTGGATCCCCTCCTCTCCGCAGGTCAGCTCCACCCGCTGAAGCCAGAGGGACCCGTGGAGGACAGGATGGAAAGAGGCTGGGGTCTTCCAGCCCCTGGTTCTTGTCTCCCCAGAGCGGCAACACTCAGGGTGATAGTTATGCCAGACTGTTTGGGTTGGAAGCCTGACTCTGCACCTACAGGCCATCACAGGCAAGGGACTTAGCTTCCTGTATTGGTTCCTGTGGTCACTGTAACAAATTAGCATTCGCTTAGTAGCTTAAAACAACAGGAATGTATTCTCCTACAGCACTGGATGTCTGAAATCGCAAGTGAATCCTCAGGAACCAAAATCAAGGTGTGAGCAAGACAGTGCTTCCTCTAGGGAGCAAGATTGCCTTGCCTTTTCTAGCAGCCAGATCGGGGTTCCCAGAATCCCTCTGTTCTTGGCCCTCTCCCCCACCTTCAAAACCAGCAGCAAAGCATCTTGTCTCTCTGACCCTGCTTTCCTACCCCTGTCTATAGTCAAACGTCCCCAGCCTCCCTCTGTAAGGACATTGAGGATTACACGGAGGGTCTATGCGGATCATCAGGATATTGTCCCAGTCTTGAGATCCTTGACTTAAAAGCACATCCACAAAGACCCTTTTTCCACATACGGTACCACCTACAGTTTCCAGGGCTTGGGACCCGGAGCTCTTTGGGGGCCAGTATTCAGCTGACCATGCATCCCAAAGCCTCAGTTCCCTCAACTATAAAATAGGCTACTGGGAGGATGACAAGCGTGTCTAGAGAAGGCACTCAGAACAGCACGGGGCATGTCACGAGTACTCAATAAAGGGGAGCCTCATTTAAAGTTTCCTCTTTGAAAAAAAAATTTTTTTAATAAAAAATAAAATATAAAGTTTCTTCTTTGGGACTCAGTTTCTCTACCTGGAAATGGGGAAGCAAGGGGTGTTGAGTTCAGGGGTTTTTAGCCCTTTTGCTCCCTGGGAGGGGTTCCTCTTTTGTCCCCCCCTCTTTTTTTTTTTTTTTTTTGCAGAAGGAGGCCCTGAGAGGAGATGTCCCTGCATCCGGTAGGTGGCCAGGCCAGGATGGAAAAATCATATCAGTGTCCCCTAGGGCCGGGGAGGAAATGGCCACAGCCGTCCTCCCACCAACAGCCAGGCCAGAGGTGGTCCCCTCCTCAGGCAGGTGGCAGGAGGCTGTCCTGGATGGACGTGTGCAATTTCTCCATGTCTCTACTTGCTCTCTCTGAGGTCCATCGGGGGTCATTCTCTCCAGCTCCCTCTGCTTCTGTCTCTGTCCCTCTCTCAGGTGGAGAGATCTCTCTCCCTCTCTGACTGCCCTGGCGTCAGTCTGTCAGTTGGTTCCGTCCCTCTTCCTCTCTCACTGTCTCTCTCTGTCTGGATCTCTCGCCCTCTCTGACTCTGCATGAAATTCTACCCTCCTCAGCCCAGGGAAGCCCCCGAAACCTGTGGGCCTCCCTCAGGATCCAGCAGGCAGATAGGAGCTGGGCGAGGCCCAGGTGAGTCACCAGGAGGAAAGAGCGGACATTCCTGCCGCTTTTCTGGGATTGTGCACGGGCTCAGCCTCCTGCCCGCCCCCTCCGTGCCACATCACTGGAGCTCACAGGTGTGTGTCACCTGAGAGAGAGACAGAGGGAACGAGTCACAGAGACAGAGAGAAAGACAAGTCTAGAGAGACATTAAAAACAGGGATGGAGAGACAGAAAAGAGAAGCAGAGAAAGAAACAGGAAAAAAGATAGAGACAGAGACAGGGAGAGATAGAGTGACAGAGAAAGTGAGACACGGGTTGAGAGAGACAAACAGAAACAAAAAGACAGGAGGGGAACAACAGACAGATTTCGAGAGACTAGAGCAGTCTGAGGTGGGGATGGGTGGGCTCCAAAATATTCCCCTCATTCTTTAAATATTTTTAAAATAATAATAATAAAAGAGGATGACTTCAGAGCAGTGAGGTCATTCTGCCAGGAGGCTGGATCGCAAGCCTTCCTGGACCAACACCCCAACTTTGTATTTCCCCACCTCAGTCGGTCTTCATGCCACCTGCAAGAGGGGCCCCACTTTCCACATGAGAGAACCCTAGGCTCTCAAGGGGAGACATCTTTTGGCCCAGGGTGACCAAGGAGTAGTCTAGTTCTGCAGCCAGGGGCATGACCTCTCTTGACCTCAAACCCTTAGAATGTCTCCACCTCTCTTCCCACCCACCATGGAGAGAAAGCTCTGGAGAGCCCGCCAACAATAATAAGTGGCGTTTAAAGTCTTCTGCGGAGCATATACCGCACATCAGGCACGGTGGCACGTGCCCTGGGGGCATTTTTTTATGTCCCTGTCACACCAGCCCTGGGAGAGAGGCACTTGTGAAGGAGCTGGAGGCCCAGAGAGGTTAAGTATCCTGCCCAAGCCCACAGAGTAGGGTGTAGCTGGAATTTGAACCCTTCCAGTCTGGTGCCAGCCCCCATATCTTAATCACTAGGCTCTACTGCCTCTTAGAAGGGAGGATTTTGGGGGGACTTTTCATACTTTACCTTAAAATTATTCCCTTAAAGCTTCAATGAATTAGTAAAAGTAATAATACTATACTCATTGTTATACTGGTAAAGATAGCTGCTACTAGCTCATCGCCTACTATCCTCTCCCTCCCCTATTCTGTTCCAGCCACACTAGTCGCTCTGCTGTTCCTAGAGCTTGTCAGGACACCCCCACCTCAGGACCTTTGCACTGGGAGTTGCCTATCCCTGGAACTCTTTCTGGATCATCTACCCAACTTCTGCCCTCACCACACTCAGCCTCTGTTCAAGTGCCACCTGCTCAGGGAAGCCAGCAGCAGCAGCCCACCTGAAACCAACCATGCCTCACTTGTATCCTTGTACTTCCTGCCTCCTGGTTTGCTGTTCTCTGTTTTACTTATCACTGCCTGACAGCCACAGACTAAATAACACGTATTAACTCTTCATTGTCAAGGGCAGGCACTTTGCTTTGTTTCCTGTTGTGTCCCCAGCTCCTCCTGGACCAGTACCTGGTACAGAGTAGGTTCTTGGTAAATGCTGAAGGAATTTGTTGAGCCCTCCTTGTGGGCCAACAACTGTTTTAGGCAACTTTACCAGCGTTAAATTGCTCTGATGGGTCAGAAGCACGCGGAGATGGAGAGACTAGATGATTTTATCTTTTACATTTTTTTACTTTTTTTTTTTTTTCAAGAGAATGGGAGAGAGAGAGCACAGGTGAGGAGGAGATGGGTGCGCAAAGGGAGAAGGAGAGAGAGAATCTTAAGCAGGCTCCATGCTCAGGGTGGAACCCAATGGGGGGCTCCATCTCACCACCCTGAGATCATGACCTGAGTAGAAGTAAAGACAGACATCTAACTGACAGCTACCCAGTCGCCCCTACATTTCATTTTACTTTTAAAAAAACTTAATGAGGACCTTTACAAATACACAGAAAAAGGAGACAGAATGGCACAGAAGTTACCCTGAGATATTACCTTACATTTTTTCCTAAAGCATTTTAAACCAAATGCAGACATCCTTGACATTCACCTCTAGCTATTTAAGTGAGTGTCTGTAAAAACCAAGAACAGCTTTCCACATAACCACAGGACCATTTTCATAACAGCAATATCTATTTTCTGGCTGAAGTGTTTGAAGGTAAATTAGAGACGTTATATTCTTTCACCCCAAATATTCCAGGGTGCATCTCTGATGATAAAGACATTTCTCCATGTAACCACAACACCATTATCCCTCCTAACAAAACGAACAAAAATCCTAACAATAGGGTGCCTGAGTGGCTCAGTGGGTTAAGCCTCTGCCTTCAGCTCAGGTCATGATCTCAGGGTCTTGAGATTGAGGCCAGCATTCTCAGGGTCCTAGGATAGAGGCCCACATCGGCTCTCTGCTCAGCAGGAAGCCTGCTTCCCCCTCTCTCTGCCTGCCTCTCTGCCTACTTGTGATCTCTCTTTCTCTGTCAAATAAATAAATAAAATCTTAAAAAAAAAAAAAAAAAAAGACTTCCAAGAAAAAAAAAACAACAACTCCTAACAATAATTAATGATCAGCCACAAATGTCCCATCAGGACAAGCTTTTTTTTTTTTTTTTAATTTTATTTAAATGCAATTAATTAACATACAGTGTAGTATTACTTCAGAGGTAGAGTTCAGTGATGGGTCAGTTGCATACAACACGCAGTGCTCATTATATCAGGTGCCCTCCTTAATGAAGCCCATCACCCAGTTACCCCATCTTTCCACCCACCCCCCCTCCAGCAACCGTCAGTTTGTTTCCTAGAGTTCAGGGTCTCTTATGGTTTGTCTCCCTCTTTGATTCCATCAGGACAAATATTAACCAGAGAGCAGAGGTCCTTTCCCCAAGGTCCCACAGCAGGGGAAGGGAGAATTAGAATTTGGTGTGTGTGTGTGTGTATTTTTTTTTGACGCAACAAAATATATTTTATTTCAATTATACTAGTACAAGAAGGCCGGGGGAATGCTCAGCACCAGCAGCTAAAGGCCACAGGGGCTGGTGGGGACTGCTGTTAGCCCACCCCCTGCGGCATCTGTATGATCTTGGGCCCTTCGACCCTGGGCAGCGCTAGGAAGATGTGTCAGTTGCAGTCACCGCTTGGTGCTGTCTGTCCCCCAGGCCAGCTGCTGCCGCAAGGACTTCGCTTGTCGCTTGGTGCTGCAGGGTGTCCGTCAGCAGGCCCTGCCTCTTGCTGGGACTCCCGCTCTGGGAAGTGAGCTGTGGAAGGCCACTGAGTTTGCACCTCGGCAGCCTGGAGACAGCTGTGACCGCGGCCACATGAGTCAGAGCCTACCCCCGCCCCCCTACTCCTGGCCGCGCCCTGGCAAAGGAAGTTTTTGAGGAGGAGGGGTCAGGGGCGGGGAGGGGGAAGCACCCACGCATCTGGGGCTGACTCGCTCTTTCGCTCTTTCGCAAACTCTCTGGGAGGAGCCCCGGGGCACAAAACTGTCTCCTTCCCCGGGCCAGACTGAGAGGTGCAGGGAGCCACACGGACAGGATCTGCTGCCAGACATGGGCCACCCGAGGCTGCTGCCGCTGCTGCTGCTCTTGGTTCAGACCTGCGTTCCAGGTAGGGACTGGACACCCAAACACCTGCGCGGGGAAGTGGGTCCTGAACGCAGCGAAGAGGGGGGAGGGGCGGGGGGCTCAGAGTTGGAGGAGTTGGAGGAGGGGTCTCCGTCCCCAGCCCTCCCCCTCACGTAGTGATCCTTCAGCCGGCTGCAGCCCCACACAGCATAGTACCTGGCAAGCAGTAGGTGCTCAGGAAATAGAGTCGAGCGAAGGCACTGAACAGCAGCCGCTGCGGAGTGCGCTCTTTATTTCAGGCGCTCCTCTAAGCCCCTTTCCTGCAATTTCAAACTGGACAGGCAGAAGCATTTCAACCCTGTTTCACAGAGAAGGAAACAGGTTCAGAGAGGTAACCTCCATCCAGTCCTGGAATAAGTGGGATTCTGGCCTTGCGGGGGCGTCCCACAGCTCTCTCCACTCGCGCGGGGCTCCCCGCCGCCACCCGCACCGACCCAGCCCCTTGAAAGACAGGGAGCACTGAGCCTCATTTTACAAAAGATCTAAATAGAGAGGCGGAACGTCGCAGAAAAAGGGGCTGGGGATCCAGGCCTTGTCCCTGGAGGACCCTTCTCTTTCACTATCCCTTAGCTACCTGCTCAACTCCTTTCCCGGGAAATGTGCCGGAGAGGGTTGAAAAGCCAGAGGAAACCGAGAAGGAACTGAGTCAGGGCGGGGCGGGGAACAGGGGGTTGCCGGACGGCTCAGCCATGAATAACCCTGAACGGTCTCCGGATCTTTCGCGGCCGAGAATGAGTAATGACTCCAGAAGACTGCGAATTTGGGGTGGGGAATGGCCCCAGCAGGGGAGGCCGGGTAGGCGGGTAAAGGTGTTGGGGCAGGGGTAGTGGACAAATTTACGATGGCAGGAGGGGCTAGTGGGCGGGGCTAGAACCTCGGGAAGAGCTGGTGGGCGGGGAGAGAACCTTGGGGGAGGCTCCTGCAGTTGGGGTTAGAACTTCCCGAGGCCTCAAGGGTGAAGTTAAAACTTTGGCCTGGACTGATGGGAGAGGAGAGAATGTTGGGGAGAGGCTATGGAAAGGGGTAGAGTCTGGGGGCATTAATAGGGGGTATAGTCAGTGGGGGTCACCAGGAAGTGGGGTAAAGATCACCTGCAGATCAGGTGAGAGTAGAACGCCCGTAGGAGAGCTTGCGAAGCAGGATAGACCAAGGGCCGGTGGAATGGGGGAAGGGACGTAAATTGGAGCTGGGCTAGAATATCCAGATGGACAGAGAAGGTGGGGATTGGACTCAGGATGGGCCCGGCGCTGATACAGAATTCAAGAGAAAATGAGCCAGGGCGGGACTTTAGGGAAGGATTATGGGAGGAGATAGAATTTTAGCATAGGGGGTATGGATAAAATGTGAGGTTAGAGCTAGACCGGAAGTACTGCTGACCCAAAGCTGGGGCGGACAGAATGTGGAGCACGAACCTGAATGCACAAGGCCTGGAGACTTGGTCCTGATACTGGGGCATGAAGGGGGGGGGGGCGGGATCCCCACTGGAAGCTATAACAATCTCTCCTCTCCTCCCTCTCCCCACCCCCACCCCCAGCCTCCTGGAGCCTGCAGTGCCTGTTGTGTGGGAGGACCGGGAAGTGCCAGGTGGAAGAGTGTGCCCGTGGCCAGGACCTCTGCAGAACCACGACCTTGCGCATATGGGAAGGTGAGCTCCCCACCTAGACCACCACAGGGAACTCAAGCGACCAATAAACCTTATTTCACCAGCAATCAGGGAAATGCAAAAGAAAAAGACGAACGGACCCTATTTCATACCCATCAGATAAACAAGCTTTTTGGAAAATCTGACAAGCTGGGATGGATGAGGATTTGGAGCTACAGCCCCTGTTAATGGGGATAAATTCGTGCATCCACCGCACAGAGCAATTTAGCAAAAATCTAGTACAGATAACGATCAGCATACCCTCCAGGCAGCAGTTCAACTTCTAGGAAAAAGAAACTCTGAAGAACCTAGACACAGGCATAAGAATGTTTTTGGCCATTATGTTTGTGATACAGGTTAGTCATCAGTGAAGGAGAAACATTATGGTATAATCACACAGTGGAATGCCTCACAACAGTTTAAATGAAGGAACTTAAGCTGTAGGTATTCAAGTGGACATATCTCAAAAATTCAGGTTGAAAGGGGGAAAAAAAGCATGTTTTGGGGTATGATACCTTTTACTATAAATAGTCTATAACAATATACAATAAATAACGTATAAATAAATAATGGTATACATTGTTATGTGTACCCAGTGTGAGAATTACCTGTACCAGTGGTTGCTTCTGGACAGGGCATAAGGGGAATGGGATTTGGGGGAGTGAGCAGGAGGCTTTAACTCTGTCTTTTAAATTTAAATTCTTTTTAAAAAATATCTGAAACAGAGCAAAATTTTCTAATAGTTTATAAAATTTGGTGATGAATGCACAGTATTTATTGTATCATTCTCTTATGCTTTTTGGCAAGCCTGTAATATTTGCCTTTGAAAATTCCTGCTAGAGGGATCTCCCTGCTAAAATCACTCAGCTGGAAGGGAGGGATAGATGGATCCAGACAGCCTTGGCAATAGCGTGATCACTAAGACAGAACAGGCTCACCGTGGTGGGAGGGTGAGGAGGGGAGACAGCTGGACCCAAGAAAAGAGGTCTGGCAAGGATCAGCCCTGGAAGTGGGTGACCTTAGGACCGGGAGCGTCGGGCTATTTAGGCCCAGGGGAGCCTTTGGGGTGACAAAGATACATTCCTCCCAGGAGGTGAAGAGCTGGAGGTGGTGGAGAGAGGCTGTGCCCACCCCGAGAAGAGCAACAGGACCATGAGCTATCGGACAGGCACACAGATCATCACTCTTACCGAGGCCCTTTGTGCTACCGACTTGTGCAACCGTCCCAGCCCTGGTGAGTTGGACAGCCCTCATCCTCCCTGACTCGTCACCCATCATTCTCCTGATCCCATCCCCACCAGCCCCGACTCTCAAATGCCTATTTAAGAAAAAGACTTAGAAAGGCTCAGGTTCTCCAGTTCCCACAGGAGAGGGTGGGAAGTCACGGCTCCGTGTTGCATGGTGGTGCATGCAGATTCCTCTTTCAGCGCCTGGTGAGGAAGGAAGTTGGTTAAGGCCAGGCCAGTCCCAGTGACGTCAGTAAGCAGACCACTTACGTCTGCCCTCTTTCTCATTCATCCATGCTGACCCCAGACTTTCGTCTGTCTGTTGGCGGAGACTGACTCAGATGTTGATTTTTAAGGAAGTGCCACGAGAAGGGACACTGGCTTCAGCTTTCTGTTAGATGTGCTTTAGGAAAGCACTGATAATCGAGTCTAAGTAATTCTTCTAATCATAGATAATATTCAGAAGATTTAACAACATCAGTCAAGGCATTGACCAATCAGAACACTCCTGGAGCCCCCTCTTTAGCTTATGGATCTTGGAGACATAGGGCTCTGAAGAGAGAGTTGGGAGTGGTCAGGGGTCCACCACCAAACTTGGGGCAGCAACTGTCAATTCAGTAATTTAATAAGTGGTAAAGTGATATCAGCCCCCATTTCTCAGGCCATTTTTACCCCACCTGTGGTGACTGGGATAGTTGGTTAAATCACATTCTGTATTTGCATGATCCTGGGGATACAGAAGTGACCAAGACAGCTTTGGGGCCTTACCATGGGCTTACAGTCAGTGGGGTGAGTGGGGGTGACAGACCCATCACCAACCAGTGACTCCTCCGATTATAGGCACAGCCAGGATGAGGAAGCAGAAGCAGAAGGGTCAGGACCATTAGACCTCTGGTCTTAGAGGGCTCAGAGCTGTGGTCGGGAAGTATGGTCCAGAATTTTCAGGACTGAGATAAGGGAAACGGCGGCCAGAGTATTCAGGGCTGGCATGAATGAAGAGTGGGGGCTGTGGGACCCTCGGGGAGACACTGGACTCAGGTCAAGGAAGTTTTCCTCCAGGAAGCAACAGATAAGCTGGATCTTGAGAAAAGAGCAAGAGTCAGACTGTTTAAAAAACAAACAAACAAACAAATAGTGGAAAGAGTTTTCTAGGAAAAGCAATGGACACCAAGGCCCAAAGATGGCTGAAAGTAGTATGGCTGGAGGAAAGAAAAAACAAGAGCTGGCGAAATGGGCAGGGTCACATTACGCAGGGCTTTCCAGGTTATGGTGAGGAATATAGACACTATGGGCAACAGGGGGAGGTCATAAAAGGGTTGAGTTTTTCTTTGTTGTTTAGATTTAATTATTTGCGAGAGAGAGAGCACACAAAGAGTGGGGAGAGGGGCAGAGGGAGAGAATCTCAGGCAGACTCCCCACTGAGCAAGGAGCCTGTTGTGGGGCTTGATAGCATGACCCACGAGATCATGACCTGAGCCAAAATTATGAGTTGGACACCTAACCGACTGAGCCACCGAGATGCCTCAAGGGTATTTTTGGGTTTTGTTTTTTGTTTTTTTCATTTATTTGACAAAGAGACAGAGAGCACAAGTAGGCAGAGTATCAGGCAGAGGGAGAAGGAGAAGCAGGCTCCCCGCTGAGCAGAGAGCCAGATGTAGGGCTCGATCCCAGGACCCTGGGATCATGACCTGAGCCAAAGGCAGCCGCTTAACCAACTGAGCCACCCAGGCACCCCTGTTTGTTTGTGTTTTTTTTTTTGAAAGATTTTTTTTCTTAATTTATTTGAGAGAGAGCATGAGCAGGGGGAGGGGCAGAGGGAGAGAGAGAATCTCAAGCAGACTCCCCACTGAACATGGGGCCAATGGGTTGAGGAGGGGGGAGGCTTGATCCCAAAATGATGAGATCATGACCTGAGCCGAAACCAAGAGTCTGACACCCAACTGACTGAGTCATCCAGGTGCCCTGGTCATAAAAGGGTTTTAAGCAGAGAGTGTCATGATCAGATTTGTATTTTTTTTCAAAGATTTTTTATTTATCTATTTGACAGGCAGAGATCACAAGTAGGCAGAGAGAGGAGGGGAAGCAGGCTCCCCACTGAGCAGAGAGCCCGATGCGGGGCTTGATCCCAGGACCCTGAGATAATGACCCAAGCCGAAGGCAGAGGCTTAACCCACAGAGCCACCCAGGTGCCCCCAGATTTGTATTTTTAAACAAATTATTCTGACCTCAGAGGAAAGGAATGATGGAAGGAAATTAGATGAGGGCAGTCCAACTTGGAGATGGTGAGGTTGTCCAGATGAAGAGGAGAGTGACTGCATTAGAATGTCAACCGGGGGGCACCTGGGTGGCTCAGTGGGTTAAGTCTCTGCCTTCGGCTCAGGTCATAGTCTCAGGGTCCTGGGATCAAGCCCACGTCCGACTCCTTGCTCAGCAGGGAGCCTGTTTTCCTTTCTCCCTCCATCTGCCTCTGTGCTTACTTGTAATCTCTATCTCTCTGTCAAATAAATGAATAAAATCTTAAAAAAAAAAAAAAGAATGTCAGCTGGGCACGTGGAGAGAAGTGGGTGGATTTTTTTTTTTAAGATTTTACTTATTTATTTGTCAGAGAGAGAGGGAGAATGAGCAAGCACAGGCAGACAGAGTGGCAGGCAGAGGCAGAGGGAGAAGCAGACTCCCCGCTGAGCAAGGAGCCCGATGTGGGACTTGATCCCAGGATGCTGGGATCATGACCTGAGCCAAAGGCAGCTGCTTAACCAACTGAGCTACCCAGGCGTCCCAAGAAATGGGTAGATTTAAGAACACTTGAGCAGGACTTAGTGATGGATTGGACATGGGGGTGGGTTTGCAGCTCTGGTCATGATGGAATGCCATGTATCAGACTAACCTGCCAATGACAGCCGGAAAAGCTGGACAAGTTATAAACAATTACTTGAGGTCACTGCAGAATAGCTAACGAAGAGAGGAACTTGAGGTGCTACAATCTTTGAAATAAGGGAAGCACGGAAATTGAGTTATGCAGAAAGCTGGCTTTATCCTGGAGTGCACTTTCCAATTCACGCTGTGAAGGGGAAATAAAACCCAAATAAGAGAGATCTTTGCTAGACGGAGAAGCCAGGGGTTAGATAGAGTCTAGGGCTGCCAGAGCATCTGGAAAATGAGAGCTAGAGTCCGGGAACGTATGGCACCACAGAAAAGGTGCTCATTTTTGTTTTTAAGTTTTGGGGCAATCTGTGTTTGGGAAATCTGCAGATTTCCTTTAAGTCATTGGCAAGCTGTACATGTACAGAGTGGGACTCCAAGAAACTCAGCAGAAAATAGTATCTGGGAAGCTACAGAACTGAACAAGAATTCCAGCAGGCATATGATGCTGGGGAAACCAAAGTTGCCAGGTTGGAGAGAGAGGACTTGGTAACCACACCAAGCTTTCCTCTGAGACCAGACCCTAGGCGTAAGGGCAAAACTGAAAGAGACCCACCCTAAAGATGCCTACATCTCATCTTCAGCAAGAGGAAAAACTAACCTTCTTGGGAAGAAAATAGCATTATTTGGAACCTCTCCAAATTTTCATTGTGATATCTGGCATTTAATCAAAACTTACAAGGTACCCCAAAGAAAATTCAAAGGACCAATTAATAGGACACCTAGAGACAAATCCAACAGTAGAAACAGACTTATAATGATTCAGATAGTGGAGTTATTAGACAGGGAAATTTAAAATAGCCATGATCCATATAGTCCAAAAAAATAGAGGAAAGGATAAACTTTGGCAGAAATGTGGAGTCCGTTTTTGGTTTTTGTTTTTTTTTTTTTTTAAGATTTTATTTATTTATCAGAGAGAGAGCCAGAGAGAGCCAGAGAGGGAGCACAGGCAGACAGAGTGGCAGGCAGAGGCAGAGGGAGAAGCAGGCTCCCTGCCGAGCAAGGAGCCCGATGTGGGACTCGATCCCAGGACGCTGGGATCATGACCTGAACCGAAGGCAGCCGCTTAACCAACTGAGCCACCCAGGCGTC